>JAANSQ010000424.1:0-24442 GCA_036850885.1 Lepidocyrtinus dapeste
AACCCACACCGTGAGCGTAAGCATTGTAAATTGTGTGTCTGTCGTAAGCCCCGTTCCGTTGCCCCCAAACAAATGCATAATTTTGATGGATTAAAGTGTGCAAAATAACAGGGTAGTCGACAGCTCCGCTCCAACTAGTCATTTCTCTTGTGTCAGTCAATCAAGCTAAATAACCAGGGAAAATAAATGTGTTCATGTCCCAAGGACATGATAGACAACCAAATAAATTGCTCAGCTAATTTCAGCTTTAAAGCAGGAATTGGTACAAACTTCTTTTTCGTTGGTGAGTCGTTTCGCTGGGTGTGCCTCCCTTTTGAAGATTTTCAACTGAAATGGACATAATACCCACATTTTATTTGACAGCTACAAAAAGGGTTCATGGATTCGATCTAAGGTTCACGAGATTGGATCGGATAAAATCAGTCTTTTTCTGTTTATTTTCAAATGACATGACGGATGAAATGAAAATGAGGGGACATGTGTACGCTTTCTGAGTAAACAATGACACTAAAAACATGATATGATTAAAATGAACTTTTAAATGAAAAAAGAAGCCAGTTTTTTTGGATAAACCTCGATTTTTTCGGTGAACAGATGCCAATTTTTCCATTTGTGAGCAACCTCTCATATTCACATTGAAAGACTAAATAATTTGGTTAACTCTTCAAGTCTCCACTTTACCTTGACTTAACCTTTGATTCCAATCTGGAACTGATATTTAGTGAGTGAATATTCTATAGTTTAGCTTATCAATGATCTTTCCCTTATTAAATTTCCGCTTTTTACATGTTTTCCATGAATCACTTTCCTTTGTTTCTACCCGAGTAAGTTAAGGAGACGAGTTATTCAAGTGTCAAAAACGATTGATTTCCTTATTTTCATTTCACGTACTTCAAAACACGAAAGTACTCACAGTATTTAAGCAAGAGCGCCAGAAAAATATGAAGATTAATTCCTTTTTCCCATTAAAAACGGATAATACTTATTTTTGAGGGAATGGTTGGTTCAAGTTTATTCAGTTGAAACATATCATGCAATAAGGGAAAAAGGGATCAAGCCGATGATAACAATACCGCCCGTCCCTAATGTAATTCTCCTGCACCTCTTAAAATAGGAACCCTCCGAATGTACCTTGTCTGCCCACTCCGTCGAGTATCTAGCTGTGTAGTATAGGCCCGTTTGTTAAATTGAAGAGGAATGATGTTCCCTACTCTCCACATTTTATAATGCTTTGAGGGAATAAGCACAATAGAATTTTTTATTCAATGTGACGTGTGGTGTGGTATACTAGCTAGGAAATAAAAAGGTGATGTTCTTCCCGTAACCTATTATTAGTGCATTCTCTTCACTAAAAAAATAAGTATTTTTTTCATCCAGAGTGAGAGAGAGAACATGTAAGTTCTTAATACTCCTGTCCCGAGACTGTAATAAAATTAAGGGTTATTTGTAAAAGTAAAATGGGACAATGGGGATTTTTTTCCATAGAACTCTTTTTTTATAGAGTTTCGGGCCAACAATGAATTTATTTTTTGTAGAATGGTAGAATGTGCACTGACTCAGAGAATGGCCTTTGGCTGAAAAGGAAGGAACTTTTTTTTCTGGACAAAGCATCCTTATTCACTAAAACTCTCAACGCAGTTGTTGGTCGTTAGAGTAGAAAAGAATTCTATTATTTTTCAACTTCCTCTCCACCCCCTACACACAATTACCTTAATATATGCTCTTAAGTGTGGCTCCATATGTTTATCGCTGGTGAGATTAGGGACATTCATTCCCAATGCCACTGCTGCTTATACACACAGCCTGATATGCAGGTGAGAAAATATAAACTTGTCAAAATAAACATGCAATTATGCTGTCAAGCCTTTTTCTACTTTATTTACTCGAGTGGGCCGGGACGAACCCTAGCACATATTTATACCCTTCTCATTTAAACTGAGCCCAGCTAGTTTAAGAGTTATTACCTAACGTACAAATAACAGGAGAGGAAGCCCAGGAAAAATGTATTGCCTTAAAAAGTGGCAAAACAACCATGAAAAAGCTACACGGGTCTATTCATATCCTCGAATTAAACTGACATGACATTTCGCATTTGCACAAGGAATAATATACGAGCACGTTAACAATTTTTTTTTACCTCTTTTAAGCTTCGAGTCGTAGGGTCGCTTTGGCCGAAGCAATATTGCCGTACTTTTTGCATAATTCATGCGTGCATCGTAAAGTACTGGGATCGCATGCTGCACGAGCGTGTAGCCTTTATCCCTGGGAAATGTGTACAAAAGCCATTTTCTCCCAAACACATGTCACTTTTCCTTTTATCCCAAAGAAAAACACGAGAAAATGTTCTACGTTCTACATAGTTCACTCCACAAATTGTTAATGATGCTTGTGTTTTCGAAATGAACGTAGTCTAAAAAACCTACCAAGCTGAACATGGGTATGATTGGAAGCACGCGGCGATCTGTAAGTGAAAGAGCTACTATATACTTATGTATATCCATGCTCTGCTCGATTTACAGTTCAATCTAATGAATATTACATGGATGTAATGTAAGCCTCCATATTTAAGGAGAAACTTGTTCCAGGACTTTGCCTAACAATAACTTTACATATGGATTTCCTACACATTTACAACTTTCACCATTTAATATTACCCGTTCGGGTTTGCCCTTTGGGAAACTAATTTTGTTTGCTTACGCTTTCTCCAAAAAAAAAAAGTTTCTTTTCCTNTTCTCCAAAAAAAAAGTTTCTTTTCCTGGGCTATTTGCTACGTGGCATATGCATTACCGTATTTTCTACATTTTCTGCTTTGGTAATTCTTTCAATACGCCTGCTATTGAAAGAAACGGCATAATACGGTTGTTAAGTTGCCTACTCTATCGTGTCGTAGACGAGTGGCTAGGCTTAGTCTGTGTGTCTCAAGTGCCTTTAATATATTTTCAAGTGAAAGTACTACAAAAAATGCGTGTGGCATAATAAAAGAAAGTCGTTCGAATGAATGTTCTCCTGTAGAAAACATTCATGTATGTTTAAACCATAATACATATTTCCTCTCAAGAGGTTACCTCACAGAGTGAAAGTATCCAGGCAAGAAGAAAGAAAAGTAAAAGTACCACTTTACAATATGCCCTTGCATAAAATGTTTATACGCTATGGTTATGTCATATGCAAGACGAGGCGAAAAAAAAAATCTAAAAGAAAATTTAGAGTGTGCCGTAATGGCAAATGGCGGATTTACTGTTAGTAAGCTACTTGTGAAACACTTTTTTATTTTTTAGAAAAGGAGGCAGGCAGTTTGGCTTCTTCAAGTGGTCGTCTCTGTAATGGAATATAAATAAAATAGACTACTGTAGAGTTCCTAAGCTCACTAGGGGAAATTGCTTTATTCTCCGTTTCTAACTACCCTTGTTAGAGGTATAGGGCATGTTGAACAAACTACAAACAAGAAAGGTTGTGAAGTGGTCATAACACAAAAAAAACCTTTTGAATCAGAAAGTGGATAGAATAAAAGCATATATACTACATAGACCAGTGAAGATAGATTCTGTTCCAGAGGCTGCATAACTCTAGCCAAAACCCATTCAGCTTATTGTTAAAATGGGATGGACGAGCAGACAAAAAATACTAGATTGAAGTGTTTCTTTCTCTCTTCTTTTTACGTGCTTATATCCCATCCAATCTCATAGAATATATATTTCCTTTTTTGGAGGGAAAAACATTTTAAAAAACCGGATGAGTGTTGGCCCAAGAGGGCCACAAGCGTCGGACAAGAACACTTCACCCGGGGGTTTCACGATAATGGTCCTAGCATCACGTCACTTCCGCCACTCCTACTTCACTTTTCCTCTTCTCTCCATCCTTCAGTTCAATTCACAGCAGCTCATGCAGCACAATTTTCTCCCACTCAAGTAGACTCATAACATTACCCAGAATGGAACCATGTCTATAAAAATACTCTTATAAAAGTACACTATGAAAATTTCCAAAAATGAATGGTCTAAAGCTTTAAAAAATGTCACACAAAAGTGGAATAAAAACCATGTAATACTAGGGACAAATGTACAGATACGAACCCACTGAGATCAAAATGCTAATGCTACACACTCACCATTTTCCAAGAGCTTTCCATTTTGGTTTTTTTGGATAAATATATGCCTTTCATATTATCTTTTTTATGGACTCCAAGAGAGAGATCCTTTTTACTAAAAATGATTTTTGGTTTTGTTGAATAGACTCGACAACTATCCTTTGACTAATTGGTGGATATGAGTTAATTAGCGCCTCGCCTTAACCCATTTTAAACTCCCTAATTGATTGAAAAATCCTAACCTTTCCCTGGAATAAATGGATCATATTATTCATTTAGGTCGTTTTTAGATACTTAATGAGCTTGGTTATACGGTCCAAGTCCTTCTAGCAAATTGAAAGTATCTATCTAATGGACCTACTCTTGCTCTCTCTCTCCAACCATTCAGCAGTTTGACTAGGCATTCATTAGACTCTTTGTTTTCCCAAAAATCAGATCGAGTGAATGAACGTGTGGTGGAAGCTTTTAGACTTTTAATTAATCCCAAAAGAGCACTTTTTTATTATGCTCTGGGGCTCAATGGCTCTCATAGACTACGTTCCAAGGCTAAAATAATACTCTAGTGCAGTTACTTTGATGACCCATCATTACCTATGCACATGTTTGGACAAGGCCATAAGCCTCACATTGTACCATACTCTCTGCCTCTCGGGCGTATTTAGTTGGGCGCACTGAAAGGAAAAATTGCTTCTTTGGGATTGACGAAATGGCTATTGAAATTATAGGAGAAAGCATTTACTTTGATGAGATGAACTGGTTGACTGCATTCTACATAGCCTAACTTTTTTTAGGCATTATTGATTACGTGCAATGCTCGCCCCACAAATACCACGGCAACCCAAGCGAAACATAGATAACTAAACTAGCTCGGATCCTTTCCCTTGTTCCATGAGAGCGTAGTTACCTTCTCTGATGCAATTATTATTAAAGTGATAGCCTAATACACTCCCTTTATTCCCTTTCATGGAAAATCGCCCACGGGAGGTCTCCATTTTATCGCAGTTTTATTATTATCTCAACTCCTACACTGCTTTCGGGTAGTGACACTTTTTCTCTAGTTCTGTAATGATAATTTAAATTTGTTCATATAATCTATTCAAAATATTCAGTGAGAAATGATTAATTCATTTCTTTGAATCTATTTTCGTGTCATTATATCCCCACAGGTGGAATGATGGCCCCCAAGGGTGCACTATTCAAAAAGACGGAGCATTCAGCCTTTTTGTAAATTATAAGCCGAGCAAACATGCTTGCTGCAATGAAGATTTAAAACATAATTTAGCCTACAATTTAACACATATTCTCCCAGTTGGCTTTAATTCTTTGGGACAGGTACTTAAAACCCTACATGTCGTTTCAAATTGTAAGTTTCGCGACTCCCCTCCATGATCATAGTTTTGGTTTTTATTATCGCAAGCAGTGTCGTATAATGACTGACTGCGGATTTCCAAGAAAGTAACTTTTTGAGCAATCTTTTCTCCTCCATCTTTATTATGTTGGTCGGAAGCATTTACTACTTTTGGAGGGGAGGACAGAAGCGACACACAGAGAATGTTCTTAAGCCTCTCCTTCCTCTTGGAAATGATGAAGATCATAATGGTAATATAGCAAGCTCATAAGTCCATATAAAAGTTTACGAGAGGATAAGATACAAAAAAAAGTGTTAGACACACAAAAAGCGCTAAAGTGAGATGAGAGTAAAAAAAGAAGAAAAACAATTCAAGTGCGACAAGCTCTAGGGAATGATATGAAGCACGAAATGCATTTGTTTCTTTCTCTCTCTTTCTCATCTTGTTTTAGTAGTTCTGGGAAATGACATGATAAGACATTTTCGGTAACAACAACATATGACAAGGATCATGGTATAAGACCCCCACGATGCGTGTCATTTCCCCCTTTTCTCTTTTAATTCCGCTTGTCGTTCTCCTCTTTGGTACTTTTTTCTCCAGATTTTCTTTCTTACTCGGTTTGTCCGTGAGTTGGTGTTCGTGACGTGATGGGATGCGAGAGGGAAAGTAAGGACAAATAAACAGAGAGAATGGTGGCAATAACACTACTAACATGGGAAACAGCTAAAGGGTTATTTATGTAAGGTGGTTCGTACCGTAGAGACGTGCAGTTTCACTCGCCAAGATTCATATTGAAAGTAACATTTGATAAAAGAGAAAGCATGAGGATCTTACAAAATTTACTTTACCAGCAAAAAATAATGGAGAAAGCTTTAGAGAAAAGGAAGAGAGAGAGAGCTTGCTTTTTCTGTGGGAAGAGGCATTAGTATGAGGCGAGAGTGTGAATGCAGATAAATGGACTAACCTGGTGGCTTCTCATCTCGATGAAGTTCGTGTTTGGCATTGAGAATGGCCAGAGGATGTGGACCACCTAATCCACTTAGTCCCAGGAGTGATGCAGCGGAGGACGGAGGCAAGCCTGGAGCTCCTGGCAAGCCAGGGTGGGGTAACATGGGCAAAGGTGGGTGCGCAGCGGCCGCAGCAGCCGCTGCCGGTCCCAGTTGTTGGGCATGCATCTGTTGCTGTAATAAATGATATCATATTACATTTATACCGTTATAAACACTAACAATGTACGTTCTAGGAAAATGGATCTACTAATCTGGCACCATTTTATACATTATGTCATTTCCCGAAAAAAATGGAAAAAACTCTTAGGGGAAATTATGTGCAAAAGGGAAGAGAATAGGATGATGATGATGTTGTTAAATTATGCATTCATTGTTCATCTCTCCGAGGAACTTTCAAAGACATTCTTCATCATAATCATAATGATAAGAATAAAGGCATGCTGCCGGCTTGGTTTTGGCTACGTTTTACTCCCTTCTCCCACAACCTCAAAATGGTTATAAAGTATTTGGCTTAAAACCTGGTTGTGTTTTATAACAGCGATTTCATTCAAATATGTAACTTCCTCTAGTAGCACTCTGGCAATTTTATAGAATTACATGAGCCTTTAAGCTAAACCAAGCCTAGTCAACCCAGCTTGAGGGGCTAGTTTTACTCACAAAAGTTTTTATTAATAGACCTGGACCAGATGCGGCCCTAATAACACATTCTTATTATTTATGATGATACATAACAGTTTAAGCACATGATTATTAAGGTAATGATTCATAAGCTCGCCAACAAAATTATGCTTTGCGGGAGGAAAAGGAGTGTAAAGGACCTACACAGTTTGGATGAAATGATGATCACACTCTAGATAAAAAATAATGATGGTATCAGCCTAAATCCCTCGAAACTTTTTTTTCGAAACAGAATAATAATGAGTCTGACTAATTGGTGTTTTCCTTCAGGGTTCTGTTCTGATGATGTGATGTAAAGGATTGATCGTGTGGTTTCCCTTATATTCCATTCACTTTTGGTTCAGCTATAGCCGCTAAATGATGCTAATGGATCCTTTTCTGTTTGAATAACTAGATTCAGCGCTGATGCCGGGTTGGTGATGGTGATGCTCCCGTTGAATCAAAAATAATGAGTTGGGATTCATTTAACAATTAATATTGACGTGACGTTGGAAGTTCTCTAGTGCTTTTAACGAGGATATCCTCATTCATCATTTTAACTTTTAATCCTCTAGTTGAAGAGGAATTATTCAATGAAATTAATTTTCATCTCATACATGCAGAAATACTTAGCAGCTATCATTAACATTGTTGGAAAAATGATTAACTTTAGATTTTAATCTTGGCTTGCTTATTCAGATACTAGTTAAACAACCATTTACTGGAATGAATCTAAAGAAGTGAATCAAAATATTCGAAACATCGAGAATCAAAATAGACTTGTGTAGCTTCATAGATTACTCGCTCCGGGCTAAAATCTGAGCTTTGGAAAATACGAGGGGAAGTCTTAATAACTCTTCGTGTTTACGTTAAATCGAGAGTAGGGATAACTAGAGAGAACTTCCCTACAAACTTTGGGTATATTCCACCACGATCCAGTATAATAATATAAATCCATCCCATAAAAGGGGAAGTCTTAATAACTCTTCGTGTTCACGTTAAATCAAGAATAGGGATAACTAGAGAGAACTTCCCTACAAACTTTGGATATATTCCACCACGATCCAGTATAATAATATAAATCCATCCCATAAATACGGAAGATACAATCGAAACAAATTATTAGAGACGAGTTGCCTAATTTAAATGGCGTATTTGGAGTGGGGATACGTCGAGTGACTACGCTCTACAGAAAATTTACATAACAAATTTACATCCTCCTCTCCATCATCGTATCATCATCTACTGTCAAACGATTATGATATAGAGAGCTTGTTTATCCCCTCACTCCAAGTTTAAAACCTATCATTATAAAAGGGCAAAAAACTTTTCCAGTGATGATTGCATTTTCCCCTTGAGCAACGGCAACATTTGAGTGACGTGAGCTTGTAAATAAAACAGAGAAAACTTTATATTAAGCTTAAAGAAACACTTTTTTTATTCACCAGTCTCCTTGAATCTATTTATATAAAAAAAACTTGTTTTTTTCCTGGAGAAGCTCATTTTTTTACTCCAGATAATTTCTTTTTTCAATGCAATTAGATTATGAATCTGACGAGGATTGAAGGGAAATTGGGACAATTTCATCACATCAAGTTTAATCAAAGTCTGTCATCTGGAAAATATATAGATGAAAGTAGTATACTTATGTGGTTGAATTATATTGGAATTGAAAAGAAGGGAAAATTTTGGAGCTTTTATAAGTATTTTTACCGACAGGAGAAATCCCCGAAAAAAATGTAGAGCTATGTTATTAAGAGAAAGTAGATAAACATTCTCATGCATAATGTACGGAATAAAAAGGGAAAACTTTTTATCTCTTAAAAGGGGAAAAATTGTTGTTTTTTCAAAATATGTTCATCCGATTTGACGGAGCCTGAACTCAATTACCTGGAGAGCGTGTGTACTAGAACTCAGCTCAACTCAGCTTCACTCACTAAAACTAAAAATCCTAGAGAAAGCTTGACTTTAAGCTGATTTTTTTGTATGCAGATATTCTTATAAACTTTCCCCTTCATCTTTTCATGTGCGTCTAAGAGCATTTTCATCTCATATTCTATTTTGCTTTACATAGGAAGAGTAGTAGAAACTCTGATTTGACTTGAAAGCGAGTAATATACCTTTAGTGGAGGTTTTATGTAATTTTATGGAGATGCGTTGTGTACCAATTTTTTTTATTCATTCGTGGAAGTCAAATAATGCAAAAATGCTCTCTTTCTGTCTAAATCTATTATTTTGCTTTACTCTGTCAACTTGGTTCATCCACGAATATAAGTATGTTAATGCGTGGGTTGGTTAAATTTGAAATTTGTTTTATGAAAACTTGAATTAATACATGCGTACCCAATTATTTACTTTGCGTTACCGTTTAAAGAGGATAGCGAGATATTAAATGAATTGAGTACGAACAATGGCAAGGAAAAAATCGAGTTAATTAGAGTTGTAACACTTACCAGTAATCTTGGAAGATCCGGTCGTTGTTGCTAAAAAAATAGAAAAATCGTAACATTAGCTCCTTTTGCATTTCATGGTTTAACTCAGTTTTAATAATTCATTCAGGAGTCATCTGATTGTATTCCAGTCATGAAAATGCATTAAAGTATTTTTTTTAAATCTTCCCTATTGCAATACATATTTAATTATACATATCCTTAAGTTTATTTTTATCCGGGATTAAATTCGATTGACAACAAAATAAACGAGAAAATAAGAACCCTTTAAACCCACGTACCAAGCTCATCTTGTCGTATATTAGTTTACTCATCATATTATTTTCACAAAATATTAGTGATAAATCTAGGTTTAGTTCTTCTGACCGTTTGAATAGAGTAATTCCACTTTATGACAAACTGGAACATTCATACAACCCCTGCTTTAAAGATTATACCTTTATAACCGGTCGTGACAATGCATTTTTTGTTTGCTTATACGCATAGTTAGCATCACATAATTTCATCATTTAAAATCGCTTAAATCCTGCATATCTCCGTCAATTGTGTTTGTTTTGTTACTCCAGCCAAACTCTCCCCCACCTCTTCTCATAGAATCATTCTTTAAGCTCAGAGAAGATTGAATTTTAAAAGCTACTCAAGAGCCAGAATTATATGTTTTTATTTTTCTGGCGGTTTATAATTACGAAATGTATGAGAAGATAAGACAACCCAATTGTATTAAAATGAACCTTGTAGGATGTGAAAGAACACGAGCGTGTGATGTGATACATGTGCTAAACGTGCATTATCACATGAGGTAGCAAAAGTCTACATTTTAGGATGATTTTCATTTCATTCTCCCCTCTAAATCCATTTCAATCCAATTTTCTTTAACAGTGTTTACGTGAGCGTTTTAATATGTCCTTTGCAGCCTCATCAAAGCACCAAAAGAGCACGTATGATGTGATGTGATCCGATCTATCTATTCTTTTTAGTAGTTTATGCCACGCCAGAACACATACACCATAACCTTGTGAAATAATAAGAGTAGTGAAAAGAAAATAGATATTGGGCACAAATATAATAAGGATGGAATTATAATAATGAATACAAAGGGCTTATTCCAGTCACGCTTCGTTACGCTTCACAGTTCATGGACCATGGACCAAAATTATCTAGCATATCCAGCCCTCTCTCTCTTCAGATCCTTTTCTTTTCACTTCACAACTTTTAATATGGTACTTTCCTAATTCCCTTTTTGTCAGCAGGAGCTTTAGTAGGCGGATCGCGATCCAATGCGATGGTATGGTGGAGTGGAAAATCCACCTTGGACATACATTCTATATACAGGCTCATTCATTTCTTTCTTCCTACCTTTTCCATTGTACCAATTCCCATTTCTGGAGAATGAGGCATATCACCCAGTATTCTCATAAAGACCATGACGTGTGAGAACTAGTGGAAGGGGAAAAAGAGGAGAAAACTACGAAATAATCATCATCTTTGACTGAATGACTTTGTATTTCTTCTGACACGCATGCATGCTTGCTCATTTCCTCCTTTCAGCTTCTTTGTAAACAACCCAAACTTGAAATTTCTTCTTAGAAACTTTTATACCTGGTTTTACCTAGTAGCTCTATATTATCGTATGACACGCTCGAAAAATAATTTTTTACGCCCCTTTGGAAAAAGGTTAAAACATTATATCACTTCATTAAAGCATATGAAACAAGAATTTTGCATTATCATCTCAACTCTTGCATGTTCACACTGAGAACAAAAAAAATACAATTAAAATCGAGTTTACGAGCACGAAAGCTAATTTAAATAAACTCATTATGGTCATGGTCCCAGTCACGCATTCTCTTCCCAATTTATATCACATTGTAGCATTTTCTCACACAGAAAGACCTAATATATTTGAAAAATTCCTTCACATCATTCCACCTCCAGAGTCTATGGGTTAATCAAGTTATACGAATTCCTGCGGTTTTTCTAACACTTGATAAGCCTGAGATAAAGTCTTTTGTAAAAGCATTACTTTGTACCATATCATAGAATTATTACTGTTTAACAGGCAACAGACTAGGGGTAAGCTAAGACAAGAATCTATATAGTTTAATTAATTTCTGTAAATGTATTAAGGCAAAATTACATTAATTTCATGAATTGATAAAGCAAAAATCCCCTCTATTCTATACAATCCAATCAAGTTTTGATAATTACACGATATATTAAGATAAGCAAACAACCATATTGACAAAAAGTACTTTTCCTTCTTATACCTTTGAATCGTGCTCGCTGTATTTCAAGAAAAACAATTAATTTCTTCCCAAAGTCGAAAGGTAGGAGGGTACATGTTGTATCTACAAGAAACCTTACATGTACTCCATACGACATCCGACATGCTCAGGCAAGCGCGAAAACGCAAGCAGGTGGGAAGTAAAGTAATAGAAGTAGTAATGAAAAGGCAAATTTTATTTCTGTGAGGTAATAAAATCCAATAGTTTTACCGCCCCTAGGCAGCTTAACTCATCTTCAACTTGCTCTTCAAAGAGTATAATAAACTCCAAGTAAAATATCCTATTTACCAAATTATTTATGCAAAGGCTTAAATGTATAAATGCAATGAGTAAGAGTACCAAACACCAAAGCGATAAAGATTGTTAACGCCTTCTGGTTGGTGTGCTTCGTACAAGTTGAAAAGAAAATACGCTGATGTAATGCGGAGCAGTTAAGCTTAGAAAAAACAATTTTGGTGAAGCGGTCGGTTATTTCGGTAGCGTAATTGTGTTTTTATACTGATGAGCAGGTAGCACCAAACTAATTTGTTATGGGCAATTCAATTGCATAACTGTGTAAAAACAAAACAATAAAAAATCTAAATTGTCTGAGGGTGATGGGAGACGACGACTACACTGGATCCTGAAGCTTCAATATGAAACAAAAAAATGTTCATAAAATCTTCATAAAAAATACTAATAAAGATGGAGTTGAAGACCAAGGGAGAATTCAATTATTGAAATTTTGGTCACGCATATCCAAATTGAAAAATTGTTTTTTACTGATCACGATTGACGATAACTATTCAATATTTACAGAGGCTAATAAAACTAAAAAGCGGGTTATTTTTCAACGGGAACAAAGAAATTGAGTTTTCATTATGCAAAAGAAACAACTAATTACGGCTCGCTCTCAGAAATTATCTTCTTTACAATCGGCAATCATCCCATCAAAAAAATGCTAAAGTTCAGTTTCAAATCTAAACCGCATATAAAGTGAATAAAAAGTATTGTTTCTTCTTTGCCAAACTCCCTTTACAGTTCATATTTTACATGAAAAGGCTTTAGAAGCAATGAGTTCTTACACCATTTAGATTGAATTGCATTGGCTTACATCATTAAACCTGTATAAACAGTCAGTTAAGAAGCAAAACCTCGAAATAATAATAATCATAATGATAACAATAAAAACTGACAATGAGAAGACTCGAAGATTTAAAAATTTCTAAATGGAATGTTTAAGTTAGATTAACGTAAATGTTGCTCTTGTACTTACCCCAATGATTGCATTCAGCTCGGTCATCGTCACCTGCTTCGCTCTTTCCACTGCAGTAGCCACTTGTTGCTGGTGCTAATGAAACCAATAAATATGCTAATTAACTGGAAACTCGACACCTTTCAAGATTCTTTATCATTTACATCCAAACCACAAAATCTTAAGGTGAGTAACGAAAACAAAAAATATCTGATTATTCAGGAATGATCGCTTACCTCTTGTGAAAGGAAAGGTAGGATTTGTGCAATGATGGCGTTAAGTCGTTTTGATATCTCCGTCTGAAAGCAAATCAAAAGTGTAACATTCAGAATGACATCCTTAAATTTCATATAATTAAATTTTTGATCCATATTTTTAACTTTTCATCTACTTTTTAATATTTTTTTGAATAGACCATGTCCAAATTGATGGAGTGATCTGTGGATGACACAAGACGAATGGTTTCTTACGCTAAAAGAAGCAAAAGAGGCAGTAAAGAGATGAATGAGTTTCTAAAGAGTCTCTAAATCCGCTTTTGTACGAAATGAAAAAGGAAAGACTCAATCTGTTCTTTTATGGCAGCTCCCTCTACTCTTTGCAATGTTCTGAATAAACTTTCTTTTCAGAGCATGATGAAAGAATCAAGGAGTAGCGAGTGACTACTCCATATAAAAAAAATCTCACTTTTTCTTTTATCGTTCAATCTAGTGAAATATGGATAGAGTGAGAAGATATTACAAGAAAGTATAACTAGAAAAACTTTGTCGCCTTTCTAGATTGACTGGAACATACTGGAAAAGTTTTTCCAGTGCTAACTGCTAACTAGCCCGTATGTATGTACATTATATAAAACTAAATTCTTTTCTTTTGCTTCGCTCGTGTGTGTAAGTGAAAAATAAAAAGGCGAGAGAGAAATAATATATCTCGTAGCTCCACTCTAACTCTCAATCCTGTCTGGAGAAAGGTATAATGAAGTACCAGCGGGTGTTGTTTGTACCATGTTCTCCAGAAGCAAGAGTTTTTTTTTGAATCGTATGGAGCATATTATGGTACATTGTATAATCCGCCTACTTGAATCTCCTCTTTAATTTTTTCCTTAGCTTTCCATCCTCTTTCCACTTCATACATGAGGGGTTTGTAGTCAAGATACTATTAAAAGTATCTCTACTTTCTTCAGTCCCTCTAGAATACTTGAAGACTTGAGGAGGAAAAAAGAAATAAACTTGTAAAGAAAAAAATGAGCAAGGGAGCAAAGCACTTTCTATTACTCTTTCCTCTACTCTAGAGAAAAAAATACTCCGGTGGAACAAGAGTAAATGAAAAAACGAACTGTTATATATAGGCACCCAGTGGAAAGCTACTTGCTCGTAAAACTTTACCATTCCCCAACAATACCATTTACACGGTACACTTGACTCAAGAATCTGACAGGGAGCCAAAGCCAAGTGAACAAAAAAGTGAACAAGACTTGTCCTATAAAGTTTTGAATGTTGACTACTTATATTCTACTAGAGTTAATATTGAAAGTGCTCATATTACACTAGTATCATACCTACGCAATATAAGGAGGAAATACACGTGTTTCCTTATTCCATTTTTTTCGCCATTGTGTGTGGATGTGGATAGGACTTCCCACTCACTTCTCCCTTTCTCTCTAGCAACTTTTTGACCCTGTCTGATTTGATTCATGGATTATGGTTGAATCCCCATTCTCCGCTTCCTAATTCTAATTTAGTTAGTTAAGCTTCCGAACATGCACACACACATTTGGAGAAAGTGTAGAGCATAGAATATATACTTATAGCACGGAGAAAAGTAGAGAAAATACGGGAGGTCTTCCAAGAATTATTTTCTCATGTGATTCTTTGGCTTTTATCCCACTTTCTTTCACTCACTTCACTCTCACCATGAAGCCACTTGCTCAGCTTTGCATCCTACATAACATCCTAACTCTATGAAAAGATTCAGTGAAAACGAGAGACCAAAGAGAGAGAGAGAGACTCGGGAATAAGCTCAGTATTTTTTTTTACAAAACTATTCTCAACAGTTTTCCAAAGAAACGGCACGCCACAAGACAAGACGGAGAGAGCATAGAACCATATAAAACCCCACCGGATTATAGAAAAAAGCTGAGAAAGTAAAGCGTGGTGTGTGGTGCTCGTGGTTATGGCACAGGAAAAAGGACCTTTTTCTTCAGCATAGAAAGAAAAAATTCACTCTATTCTCTTTAGTCTTCTTTCAAGATATATTTGATAAGGCTAAGAAGATAAAGTTTAAGATGAAGGATACTCTTTCTATTCATTCCAATCCTTACATTTAGCAACAGCGTGAATATCCCTGGTAACCATCTTCAGAATAATATCACTATTGTAACTTTTTTCCACATGGAAACCTCCTCGTTTTCTTTTAGTTAAACCACATGCTAAAAACTTGTGTCTTCATGGAAAAGCGGCTCTCCATAGTAATCATCTAGTCTATATAGTACGAATTTATATAAACTTCTCAAAGGATTTTTATACAAAAAGGTATCTCTATAAGGTAAAGTAGAGACGATATTATTGTATTATGCAAAAGTCTCACACTTTACTTCCCTCCTTTTTGCGATCAGACGCTGTCAAGTTACAAAACCACAGGAAACTGGAAACCAGGAGTAGAAGAAGCCATAGTTTCCTTCTTCTCCCTGCCAGAGATCCTTTCTTCTTGTTCTTCTCCAGTCAAGCCAAACCAAACCAAACCACCAACATTTTCGTGATAATAATAAGAATATAATATTCAGATTAAGAATCTACTTTTGTGTCAAGTAATAATAGGATATAGTTTTAGCTAAGAATCTGCTTATATCTACCTAGTCTTTAGACCCTTTCTCCTTTTAAACCACTCGCAATCTCACATCAAATCATCCTTTTATTTATGAAAAAGAGTGGAAGCATGTGAGCGAACTTACAAGAACCTGGTGGCGCAGTGGTTTGGAGAGAAGACAACGAGCAAAAAATATATTTTACATGGATTACTTCACAAGATGAGCTTGTTCAGTTGTTCAACATTGCAAAAAAAGGGAGAAAATACAGAGTCCCTGGTTAGAAACCAGCGACGAAACCACACAGCGATGAAAATATTTCGAGCCACCAACCTCCAGCATCTTAACCGCACGCAGCAATGAACAGAATAAAGTTTCTCTGGGAAAAATCATATCACCCTCCATCATAATTATTCCAGCTAGCTTATAAATTTCCATATTCTTGGTAACAGGCATTAAAATCTATTGTATTTCCTAAAACCCTGTTGTAAACACCGGAATCTGTACAGAATTCAGATGGAAAAATCAAAGTTTACTTTATATATTCCCTGAAGAAATGCCATTTCCGTATCCTTTCCTTTCAAGCAAAACGTGCCTTTCCCCAGAAAGTATTTAGGTCGTGTTTACTCCCTTCCCAAAAATCCTAGCAGATAAAATAGCATAAGGGTGGAGAAATGATTATGGTAGTTTTAGAAGTAGCATTCAATTCGAGGAAATGCTCCCGTAAGAAATCTATTGATTTCCTGTTAAGCCTATTCCATTAGTGTTCTTTGTATGTAGTATTCCTGGCCACATACTATAAGCGATAAGTTACCCAGCGGGATGATATCGATGTAAAAAGCATTTAGCTTTCCATTTCCTTTCCCATATCTCAATTCTGAATCTCTTCCTGATACCAGCAACGGTCTTAGTAATGCTATGGTGGGTATTATAAGATTCTATACACGCTTACTTTCTTTTCTCTTTCTGGTTCATTCTCTACGTGGCTGATTTTCTCTAGATAAAAGTGGAATGCTATATTGTAGAAACCCATGTTTCTTTTCCCATGTACTCTAAGGATTTTCCACATTTTCTCGTTGTATCACCTTTAGGGCTTAACTGATCTATTTGGCTGTCAAAGATCCCTTTCCATAACATGGATTTCAATCGAGTGGAATAGAAATCCTTAAGAAAATAGAGTCTGACAGGCCAACCAATTTCCTACTTCTCCAGAACTTGCACGAGTCATTTATCTACACGCCCACACAACACATCCTCCTTCAAAAGAAATAATGGATATGCACGTGGATAATTTTTCCTCCTCCTCCCTTCCTTTCTTCCAAGAAGATCAAGATGTGCTCTTATTTATCAAATCCTTATCATTTTTTACGCTCGACATGATCATTAAAGCATTTAATTCCTTTTCTGCCTTTTTCGGCTTTCACCATCAAATCCATTTATTCGACTAATAAAAAATGTAAGATTTATTCAAAGATTTTTTCGTCTCATTTTTTTCTAAAGAATAAACTAGGATGAAAATGCTTCCATTTCCTTTTCGACTCAAGTAAGATCGCAGAGGGGGAGGGGAGCCTAGAGTGGAAGAGAATATTGATCGGGTACACAATCTCCCATTGAATTTTCATAATGCCTCCAAGTTGTTGAAAGAAGACGAGGAAATCCTTGTGAAAAACAACTTTGTTTCTTTTAGACATTTAAAAAAAAGTTCGCTTAAGCAGGCAAAAAAAAGTTTCTTATTTTTTTAAGTGAGCACTATACCCAAATACTGGGAGGCATAAAAACATTTATAGAATGTACAGTGGCAGTACCGAATGAGTGGGAAAGAGAAGAGCAAATACATTCACAACTTTGTTTC
Source organism: Lepidocyrtinus dapeste (assembly GCA_036850885.1). NCBI lineage: Eukaryota > Metazoa > Arthropoda > Collembola > Entomobryomorpha > Entomobryidae > Lepidocyrtinus > Lepidocyrtinus dapeste. The sequence goes on from JAANSQ010000424.1 coordinate 17,722, forward strand.
TTGAGGCTGTCAACCAGGCGGGGTTTTTTTGTGTGACTTGAGTAAATATTTGCCCAGTTCACTACTGGAATAAAGCAGGCAATATGTTTGAATGTATTTGCGGAGCAAACAAAGCCTCTCGTTTTTAAAACCTTCTTGCGAAGAAAAAAATACGTCTTTCTTTTCTTGCTCAAAGCCTTCCTCTCTCTCTCTCTCTTCGCAAGTGAGTGAGAAAGACGCTTGTGTCGTCGTGTCTGTCTTGTCTTGTGTACTCTTTACTTTTGTTCGTTTACTTTTGCTTACCCAAGTTTTTACCGTCATTGCTTTTCTCCTTTTTTTTTTGCAAAAATGTGTGCTTTTCATATTGCCTGTATTGTAAACATGGGTAGGGTTGATAAACTTGGTAGAATATGTACACAGCGAAGCAGTTCAGAACATTTGTTGCATTTTACTTACATCAACATCTCAACTCAATTCATGGCTCTGTTATCAGCATCAGCGGCACTTGAGATCAGAGAGATGAAGAATAAGCGTATCTAACCCCAGATTTTTAATTTATCCGGTAGCTCTATTAAAGACTCAATCTTAGACTCTTTTCTGGCGGCATGTTTCATTCAATCCTTTCAATCGCGTTAACAGTCCAGTCCACTTGATAAAATACCAATGGCTTGTGAAACAATAAGTTAATTTAAAGAAAACCTCCCCCAGACATAGAGAGAGCGTGTAGACAAAAGAGGACAATTTCTTTTGTCACTGCCTCAAAGACTCCAAAGACTCATTTTCAGCCCTTTCAAAATAATATCCCATTTGCTCTCCAGTAATGAAGAAGAATGGTATGGAGTATGGTAATAATCATTCCTAGATTCATTCAAACTTTCTAGATCCAAAAGTGCTTCACACTTGCCTTGTAATTATGATGTGAATTAGTCTCGAAAACAGTCTCTTGTTCAGTAACAGACCTACTGCAGAGAAACAAAATCCATTTTTTGCCTTCTTCCTGGAGAGAGCAAACCATTAAAAGGCAGAACATCGCTTCTAATTAAGAATAATTACAAAGCTATAAAAATCTCAAACATGCAAACTCGTTTTCCTCATCGTAAAAAAAGGGTAAATTCCTTCCGAAAATTTCATTTTGTGTGTAGTATGTCCGTGTCCTACTCACTTCACATTGATTACAAAGTGCCGCCCCAAAAAAAGAGCATAACATGTATTCATCTTCCTTTCATCAGCATCATCATCATTTCGAAACTTGAACAAACTAACTTTTTTTTTATGTAATCATTTGAACAAGCCAAAGCGTTACGCCACCGTGTATAGTCCAAATGATCATTTCATATTATCTATATCACTTGAGCTGAACTAACAGCACAGCCACATTCCAAACCACGGCATGGCATACCGTACCCTACTAGCAGCATTTTATCTCCCTCCACTTCTCTTTAGAGTAAAAAAACTTTTTTTATTGTGCGGTTTAACTTTAATGCGTCAACTTTAATTTATTTTTTCCCTTGGAAAACTTGTTGTATGCAAATTACAACTCTTTTGCTTACCCTGGAATGTACATAAAGTCATAAAAAATTATATGGAATATAAGAGAGAAAAGTGCCGACATGGCATCACTTCTCAATTGTTATTGTACTTCTCTCCCATCCCACTCTATTTTTTATGAGGACCATGGGCCATTACCTAAAAAAAATTTTATCACTGAAAAAAAAAACTTTTTCCGTTCATCCATTTCCTTGGTAGCATCCATTATTTTCATGCTTCATTGAATGGCTCATTTGGTGAAAATAAAGAGCGCTGCTTTGCGCCTTCATCTTCATCACTCACCAGCTTTGGTGAAGAGAGTGTGTGGTGTGGTCCAAAATACAGAAAGAAAATTAAGTGAAGACGGCGCGTTAAAAAGTCTACGGGTATCCATTTTACGGAGCTGAGAAGTGCACACACAATTACTTTGTAATAAAGTATGATTATACTCATAAAACGGGAGACGAAGAAAGGAGAGGAAAAGACCTTTTATTTTACATAGGCTCCCACACGTAGTCCCCATTAAAGTGTAATGTAATAGAGTCTCTCTCTCTCCCCGTATAATGAATAGAACACAATAAATGAATCAGGTCAGTATCAGGAGTATCACTATCACTATAATTCCGTAGTATCGCTTACACTGTTTGGAAATTATATCAACACTTTCTATAAAACAGAGAGAGTGAAACTGAATTACTTATACTGCTTATACTCCAAAGCACAGTATAAGTTCTGTTTGTGTATGTGGAAGGAAGTAAAGCTGAGGGAAAACAAGAAGGTTGGATGGCAATAGACATAATCCTTTTAAGAGCATTTACGCGGGACTCCCTTTGAGACAATCAAATATCTCTATGATCTAATTACTTTGTAAGCTTGTTATAAATGGAGAACAAAAGAGAGAGAGAGCTCATTCTCTCCGTCTCTTGGCACGATATCACTAAACCGTAGACCCAACAGAAAGAAAACGGCCAGCTACCTACTTATATTACATTATGTGCCACCATGATCATGATCCTTATAGTCGTCATCATGTCTCTCTTGTAATATGTCGAGAAAAACGGTGTTTTCAACACGACTGGGGAAAGTGTCGAGAGCGAGAGTGTAGGCAAGGACCATGAAAAGAAATGGAAGGAAACTTTGTTTGCTCAAAGATACTTAGAAAATCTTGTTATTGTTTTATACACGCCTTATTATTTCCATATAAGCTGTGAGCGAAAAGAGGAAAGGTTCATCATCATCAACACCATAATACCATACAGCTCCACCGCTACCACCGCCACTATCCAACGGAAAAAATCTAGAATGATAATTATATGCTGGTATATATCGTACCATATCATCGCGTGGTGTATGTCATGTCCTTTCTAATCTCCTCAAAAGGGAAGCGGGAAGCCATATGGGTTAGATGACCTGGGAATTATGATGATGACGCTACTATTGTTCTTTCACTGTGACGCATATCATAATATGCATAATAGTTTGCGAGATCCGATTCCATAATCAGTGAAAATAAACCAGTGTGCATGATGAGATGAATCTCGTCGGGTAATAATAATGATGATGATAATGGTGATACCATACTGATGCGATCTGATGACTACCAGTGCTACTCAATGTCCTCATATAATAAAAAAATCCTTGGCTTTGGTCTAGCTCCGAGTCTGGCTAGGCTTCATGGTATCATATCACGATCATAATGATCACACTGACTTTAACTTGACTCGAACATTACACTACTAGATAAAGTTGCATTGTCCTAGAAGAATAAATATCCATTCTCTTGATGGCTCCAACTCATTTTCCTTCCGCTACACTGACTTTCTCCGTATTCTATTCAATGGGCATGGTTTTATAGCATGCATGCTCCTCGTAAAAGGGTATAATGCGTTATTGCCGTATGGCTTGCTCGAGGACTATTATCATGATTATTATTACAAGAACAAGAAAGGAAAACTCTTTCCCCTCGCCACTTCTTTTCTTTCCTAAATCACCCATGGTGATAAGCCTCTACATAGATATATAGCACTTCTGTACAAATTCTATTATAACTTTCTCTTAATTATCATCATCATTATACACTCTCTTACAAAGTTGAATTCAGGAAAAGTACCTAAGAACATTTTATGTATTTACATGTGCATAAAAATGTGTCTACTTCTCTAGTTAACATTACATTGCATCCTTTAGTTTCACCTTACCTTAGCTGAACTTTTTATTCACTAAGCAATTATTCATGGATTATCCATGCAAAATTATTTGAAAAAACTGTTACTTTCATGATGACTCCTTTAGAGTAAAAATTGTGCGTCCTTAAAAGAACATTGTTACAGTATTGAACATTGAATTGTAATACCAAAAATGTAGGTAATGGCAAACTGATATGCTTTAGTTTGACGCCGCATTTAGATTTATCAACTATTAAGTATGTGTTCTTAACATCAAGGTTAGTAAATGAGAGTTTCGTTAGCTTCCTATACGTTTATCCGACTTTAGATGAATCCTGCGATACCTAATAATTTCTTGTGTTTAATCAATCAGTTGCTGGTTCTTGCAAAAAATTCATTAGTTTTCTAGCTGTTGTAGTGGTGCGGATTTTTTGGTGTTTATCTTGATGGCGCATTAGCTAGCGGCGCCTCATGTTCTCTCAAGAAACGGCCATAATATTTTACAACTTTTCTCTCACACAACTTGTGCTAACTCTACTCATTTCCAAATATTGTTTTCATAAATGCTCAAAACACTCTTCTATCATAAGCCTAACCCCAGCTAGTTCCGTTCCTTTCATAAGCTGCAGTTTGTCAGCATTACCCTAAATGTTTCACTACCGCCACATTCTCTCCACCAGCTAAGTTCAAGTCAAGCCACTATTAACTGTACAGTTTTGCTCTTCCGGAAAGTTACAAAGTGTTCACCATTTACTGCAATTTTATTTTTATAAATATCGCAAGCAGGAGTAAGAATGATCTTACACTACAAAACCTGCTTTCTCTCTTTGCAACCCATGTATCATTTCCATTTCCCTACTCCCTATTTCACTTTTTTCTTCCCAGAGGGAAAACTTTCCGGAAGCAATAAGCGCACGCCTCTCCTCTTCCATTTTTCTTCTTTCTCTGCTTTACATTTTACGACAAGAAGTTTTTTCTCCCTCTCTCCCTTTTGGCGGAAGAAAAACTACATTACAACGGAACGTAACGCTCCAAGCTAAAAGTAGAATAAATAATAATATAGGTGGAACAAAGTTTACGTAAGCATGTATTATTGTTATTGCTATTACATGAAAAGGGTTTTTTAAAGGGAAACTTTTTTTATTTACTTTCTCCCTCCTTATTTCTTCTCTTGACTTTCTTTTGATGGGTTTGGTCTCGGTCTGAAGGAGGTAGATTGTAATTTAAGGGTAAAACTACATTTTCAAAAAAACGAATGCATGTAACGCTCCAAGACAAAATCAGGACCATATGGCGGAACAAAGACACACAATTTTAGTAAAACTCAAGCACGTAAATCACGATAAAAACTTTGAATGCCCATTTAATGTCCAGTAAAATGTAAATTATGTCGTCAGACACAATACGTAAGAAATGAGTGTGCTAGCAGCATTCCTTTCTTTTACTGGAACTAGAAAATTGCCTCATTATTAACATGATTTTCTCCAGCTATGACCAAGAGAAATGTATCTTTGCTAAGGTGATTGCATAAGACCTGGTCAAAGCTTTATGGTTTATGGATACTTCAAACTACTAGAACAAGTTCAACTTTTTAATCTCGAGCTTTTTATGTTCATTAAGTTCTGCAACGCATGTTTTACAAGGGACAATGGTAAATGTTGACTTTATCTCAACTTACCATTTTGTGTTCTGCCCACAACCCAAACAATATACAGTTAAGGAAGGGAGGGCACAGTTGGAGTCACAGTAGTATTATTAGTTCTCGTGCACAAACAAACCTCCATAATAAATCATGTTAAACCAGGTTTGCGTGCTTAATTACCACTTTCTACGTTTTAAACTGTAGGGAACGAATTTAAAAGTGACGTGTTTCCAACTACTAATTCAACACCGGAAAAAACTGCCGCTTGAGTTTTTGACGACCTCATCCCATCATAGAAAAATCTTGAAAAGTTTTTAGTAAATGAACTGAAATGTGTTCACAATTTTGCAAGAACACGTTCTATAATTAGCATATTCTTCTTGTAAGAGCACGTAAGGTCCAAGAGAGAACAAGCCTTTGAAATATTACCCCTTTGAGCGAGTAAAGAAAGGCTTAAAATTCATGAGGAGTAATCAGAATAAACTGCGATAAAAGTCTACGGTATTAGCCATGAAAGCAAATCAAATGTAAACAAAAACCGCTTTCCCTAATAAAAAATGTATTTACATTTTATTCCCTAGAGGATAAAAAAATTCAGGAACAACTTTCTCCACTTATTGTTTTATTCTTTAGCTTTTACATGCATCCATATATGCATCCTATATAGATTCTCGCAAAGGTTATGACTCTCGAAAGGATTTTATCTGGGTAACATACCAGCTCAATTCATTCCATAACAATTTTTATTTCCGTAGAGTGCCATCACCATCACCCCACAGAGCGTATCGTATATTTTTTCCAGCTAAGTCTCTTTTTATTGCACTTTTCAGCTTCATTGGCCATCTCCTCCAGCACTAGTCTCAGGTGACTTCTATCACCTTCCTTGTCCATATAGGTATACAGGAATGGCAATAAGTAATGACCTTTTATAGTGTAATGCACTCTCCACCTCCACCTCCTCCTCCTTAACAACGCTTCTTTCTGTGATATTCCTACAACACAGTACAACTATATAACATAAACTGCCATTGTCGTTATTATTAGGGAGGTAAAAAAACACACCGGCATAAAAATAGCATTTTCTAGAGAAAAACGACGACTCCGAGTCTATATCGTTTTGACAAAATGGAGGGTGCCATAATAACACAAATGGTCTCCATTATACGGTCTCCTTCTGTTGTTATGCCTCCCTCAATTCAATGGAATGGCAATGTTTGGTTATTTACTGGGAGGAGAAATAAAACGAAGAAAACATCATTTCCTTTCTCCTTTCCTCTTTCCCTATTGTGCTCATGATAGCCTATGCAGTAACAATACCATTACACCATAAAAATCCTGACAACAATATTTTATTTCCTTTGGGAAGCAACTAGGGAAACAAACAAAACTAAACTGCACTATACCATTC
>JAANSQ010000425.1:0-24440 GCA_036850885.1 Lepidocyrtinus dapeste
TGAATCATGAGTTTATGCCTCAGGCTTGAGAGTGAAGGGCATGCTGGATTTTGGATTCTGGACCGAATGCGGTATGAATGGAGTAAACTATGGAAATGGACTATGTCTAACACTTTGTTTCAATATCATTGTCGCTTCATTTTCTCCGGTCATTATTCCCCATTTTTCGCTCCTCTTACGATTTTCCCCATTCTGTCTCTCTTGTGAACTTTGGTTCGACTTAATCATACTGAGGATGATACCAAGAGGTAACGAAATGCATACGTTGTCGGTGTGGCTCTCTTACCGCACTGTACGTAGTGTACTGTCCACGCCGCAAATTTACTATTCAAGTATGAACGTATTTATCGTCTTTTTTCAGGGAATACTATTTAAAATTGTTAGTACGCTTATGCTTTCATGGGGTCCATACATTTAGTATGTAGGCAGCAGGCTAGGCAGGCTTTCTGCACCAATGGTACATGGTTACATGGCTTACATGACTGGTTTTTTTCCTTGGAATGGAACCTATCATCTTCATAAAATCCTCCTTTAGGCCTGGGCAAAAGAACAAAAAAAAGAGCAGACAAATACAGTCAATTCGAGTAGAGTGGAGCGAGTGTAAGTGACCAGAAAGACAGTCAGAATTAAACGAATGAATCAACCTTACATTACGATAATTACGCTGCCTCTGATTTTATTGAATCATACTATTCATAATTAAAATACGTAAGATTACCAATTTATTGATGTTTATTTAAATCGGAAAAAATTTAACTGTTTTGGTGTATTTTCTGTGGAGAAAGAATTCGCCGGAGAGGATATATAAATTGTACTTGTTTTTGCAGATACGGCTTGTAGCGTTCGCATTAGATATTTTCTCACGGGTTCATTGAAATCCTTAGGTGGTGCGTATATGAATGAATTTTTTTAGATTAGGAGTTACTTTTCATTGGGTTATGTAATTTTTTGTGGATTTTTAGGGGAATAGGAGACAATTTGTTGGGATTCCGAGTTGCCTGAATTGAATAGCTTACTTGTTGGGTGAGATCAATGTGGACTTTGTCTATAGAGCTTTGTGGGATTTGAGAAATGCATGAATTTTCATAGCGTTTGTTTCATAGTGTCTTCCAGGTCGTATCGAAGCAATAATGCCAGCTGCTACTACGACAACAGTCGCCCCTGAGCCACCTCAATCACAGTTGTGGTACCGGCCCACGGGAGACAAAGTAATGGAACCTTTCTCCTCTTCGATCACCGCTGCCGAACATAAGATTCGCAATTTGGAGAAGAGAAAGCTCAAGCTTGATCAGTATAGGAATGAGCAAGCGAATGGAAAGACTCTAAACTCGGATCAACTTGCCGCTGTCGCCAAGTACAATGAAGTCATACAACAACTGGAGCACAACAAGGAATTGGTCTCTTGTCTTAGGCAAGTACATCAGCAAACAATCAAATTTATCAAGCAGGAACTCAGGAGAGAGAATGCCGACAGGAATAAATATGTGGTGATGCTTCTGGCTGGATTAGACCAATTGGTAATTGTGAAACGTTTAACCTCCTCTTATTCGAGGCGGAGTTGAAGGATTAACGCTTTTATTTAAAATTTTGTTTCAGCAAAATCCCAAAGTTCAGCATGATTTCCTGGTCGGAGAAAACGGTGCGCAAAAAATGACTAAGGAGGATTTGACGGAACTGACCGAGCTGTCGAAAATGTTGAAGCCATCGGTACGTGAACCTGACTACGCAGCCAAGATTGAAAATTGTGCGGAAATCGTCTCAAAACTGTTCGGTAAGTGTGCTTAGGCAAAATATACATTTTGCGCAAAATGTTTTTCATTTAAAATTTATTTCCCGAAAAAATCTGACTGTTGTAGAGTCCCGCGGAAAGATTAACAACAAGCCAAGTCAAGTAGTGAGGACATTGATTGACTCTGTAGTGGAAAGTGAATACTTTACGTGTGGCCCCACCTCAACTGTTCCTAATGATGCTGTGGTTGATGAAGTTACCCCGAATAAGTCTCAGGAAATCCACGTACCGGAAGTAGTCGTCGCCGTACCCGTGGTGAATAACAACCCGGTGGTGCCTGCTCAAATTTTGATTCCTCAGCCTCAGGAGCGCGAAATCTACAGCTTCATGCAGGATTCACAACTGGAAATCGAGTCACCCCATATGGATCCGGCAGTTGTTGCGGTCTCATCTTACGCTCCTCCACCTCCACCACAAATTCAGTCACATCCCGAGAACAACCACGTAGTTTTCACCTCCGCACCCCCTCCTGACACCCTCAATAGTATTCAAAGCGGAATCCGAGATTTAAACTTGAACCATGTAAACTCCAACACCAACAACGTCGAAGAGGAAGAGGATTGGGAAGACAAGACTCAGACTGCTACATTCAATAACACTTCAACCGTCAATGGAAACACGGAAACCGGTAAGCACTTTAGGCTTCACAGGCTACGACTAGCCAGCCGTCTAGATTAATTTTGTAACTGTCACTGTGACACACATTCTTATAAAATATTTTCATTTCTCTTAGCTGACCAGGACAACTCAAATGGATTCGACCGGGGTGGGAGACCATTTAGGGGTCGTGGTGGCAGAGGAAGCCGTGGTGGCGGTGGAAGGGGAAGTTCTTACGGAAATGGAGGAGGCCGGCCACCCAAGCCAGGACGCGGGGGATTCAGAGGAGGATATTTCCGTGGACAGTCTGATGCCGGTATGAAATCATGATACCCCAATCCATTTTAAATTTTCATTGTTCTAATCTCACCCTTCTTCTGCTACTCCAGAAACTACCGATTTTCGTGGTAAAGGTGGTCGAGGCTACTCCAGATCATTTAGAGGGAACGGGAACGCACCTCCATCCGCAGGAGGTATGCCTCCACGTCGCGGAGGTAGAGGAGGTGGAGGAGTTCACAAGCCTTATAATGGCACTCACGACGCCCCTCGCACTACGGAATGACTTTAATGGCAGACTGTATTTTTCACCAAATGTTCTCAATTCTTTAAACAATAAATCTACTGTTGTCAACTGGCTCTAGGTATCCGAAAAAAAATTAATACTAAAACATTGTTCTCCAAAAGAAACCAGAAATGTCCTTAAGAATCAACATTTATAGACTAAACGTTCTCCAGAAAAAAAAGATGAAGTGCTACTATAAACACAAGCTACAACTTTACAAAATCGAATGGAAGCTCTTTGCTAAGCTCTCCTCTTTTTCTGAGTTAACGCCAAACCAAAAAAAGTCAATTCCTTTACCTGGACCTTTTTATCTTGATAATCCCCCCTCAGTTTTAGCTACATTACTTTTGTGTTTGTCCATTGTACTCAAGTTCCACTTCTTGCTTGTTCCAGGTTTATTATATTAATTAAATTAAATTTATGTAGTGTCTACAGTCTATTTAATTTGCTTACAGTCCAGTGAAAATATACGTGCTTTGTACGTTCTCTTATGTCCAAATCTAGTTCCAATCGTTTGGTGAATCATTTTACTTAAATTGAGCGGCGGGAAGTTCCAAATGCAACTTAAATACTATAATCCCGCCCTATCCTGTCAATGTATCGAAATACAATTCGGAATCAGTTAAGCATGGCATACTGCTTAATGCTCTCGTCCACCGCTTTTGCTCAGATCAGTAGTGCATGTTCGATTTAAGTATGAATTATGAATTATGATTTGTTTTGGTAAATTTTTAATGCATTTATAGAAAAAAATAATAAAATGAGGAGAATTGCTGCAAAATATATGTTTTTTATCTAGTACCTAGTTATCATTTTATTTTTGACCGTGCATGCCTCAATCCAACCTAAGCCTATTTAACTACTCCATCTTGAAACATCCGGTTAAGCTTAACGCTTCCTTTATTGCGATAATGTTCAATTGGAGTAAGAACGGTTGTAGGGAAAGGAAGTTAACGAGTTGCTTCATAAATTTATCAGTTGATAGGTTAAGATGGCGTTTCTCCCCAAATTAGCTGTTTCAATTAAAACAGAAGCTCCAATCAAACAATTAAATTGTTAATTAAATCTTAGCAATATTTTTTTTTATGTAAATATTGTAGCAAAAAGTGTGGTAGTTCTTGAGTAACATAAATTTTGTGAATTAGAGTTAACTAGAAATTTGAGCAGATTACGTCATCTTATTCTATCAAATGGAAAATTTATGAAACGGCCCCTTAACACGAATGGAGTAAGCTAGAGTAAAAGTGTTCATTCCTTGGCGCAAACTAGCAATACAGTTGTCCACCTATGATAATTTTACACCAATTTTCTTTCACCATTTCGGCTATGAATTACGTAATACGTAGTTTTTCATGAGGAACTTGCTTCATGGCTACTGCCACTACGAAGAGACAGGAAAGGGAGTAGTTACTAAGGCGCAAACTGCAATACGTTACAATAAAACGGTAAAAGTCAAACTAATGTGCTTTATTAACATTTAGAATGAGCTAGATGCTATCAAACTTGTTGATATAACTCCTCTCTATAAAATACCGAAGGAATCTTTGCTCTAAAGATAAGTTAAATAGGGAGAGTTGAAGGAGGCCAAATTGTTTACTCATCATCCTCCATAATCCTCCTACAAGAAGGCAAAAGTGTGCAACACGGTCTTATCTTACATACACTCCAATACTCCATTAGGTTATGACTCTAGTTATAATTATTAATTAAATATCAATTTAATAATCAACAACCGATAAAAAAATTCGTACACCGAGTGCAATTATAGGAACTAGGTACAGACTTGAGTGAGCATAATATTTCCATTTAGAGCGAGCGTAAATTCGAAAATTGGCGGGATATGAAGACGAAGACGGCTTGAGTATAAAAAAATGGGGTGAAGTTTCGAAAAATGCAATGTCCTTAAACAGTGATATAGTGTTGTTGACTTGAAATTAAGCGGGTAGTGCAACAGTCTAAAAGTAATCCATGTTTTTTCTATTAAACTTTCATCGTTGTAAAATTACTTAGATTGTTTCAAAGTTGTAGACTTGGTTCAAAGCACTTGTATACTGTTAACTCGTTCGATTCTAAAGTTTATAAATTATAGCTTAATTTCTATCGCTGCCGCTACGCTGGTCATGATCAATTTCTTAGGGTTATGAATTATTTACAGTTTGTCAATTCTAACACGTATCAATATGTCGCGTGCTAAGGTTTCCGATTTTTCTAACGAACAATAAAGCCATTATTCTAAAACGATAAAAGGTGAAACATTCTTGCAAAAACCATTTCGGGCTGAAATCATAAAATGATGAAATTATTCTAGCTAAGTTATTGCTCAGGCTTTGTTACAAAAGAAGGCGTGGCGTGGGCTAGATGCGATGCATACATGCAAGTGAATACGGTGCGGTGGAGTGTGATATGATGTGATGTGTAGGTGAAATCATGATCATTGCCTCATACCTCCTCTCTTGGAATAGGTTTCGGGTTTTTCTTTCTCTGTTGGAATATACCAAAAATTGATTCCATATTCCATTTGCTCCGTCCATGCGAAACTTGTCCGTAGGTGGTACAGATTGATTTGCATTGTTACTTCTATGAAATAAAATGCATAACTACATGTTTTTTCTTACTGGAGGATTTTTTTTTGTTTAATCACTGATGAACTAGAAAGGTACGAGTCTTTGCAGATTTGCATATTTCCTACATCTCGCATAAATACAATTAGCATGAAATTTATTTGCATATCATGAGATAACTTCTGATGATATTATGTTTTGTGGAGCTGTGGAGGAAACTAGGGAAGAAACCGCCGCAATACCTTAGTCAATTTAATGCTACCCATTTACACTCTGCATGTCATGGATTACTTACCTGCTGAGATCCTAGCAAAATATGGAGCTCTTCAGCACAAATATGAACATGAGCTTTGACCTGTAAAAGAAAGACAAATTTCTAGAGAAAAAATCATTCAAGAGCCAATTTTACAGAATAAAGTCAGAAGTGCAGTAGAAAATGCTCAAAAATATTTCAAATCCTCAAATATAGGCTTAATTAGCAAAAGAAGATAAAAAATTAGGGAGTTTATGAAGTTTCCAGTAAAATATCACAATGCCCCAGATTATCAAGCCTTGTATTAAATGGAACAGCCTTTATGTCATACTCCAGTTCTTTTTCACTTTTCACACAAGTCAAGTGAGCATCAAAGAAATGCTGTAGGGCTAGAATCGTTTTGCTGAGCTTTTTGTTTCTTAAGAAAAAGTGAAATGTAAGTGATAGGAAATGGACTGAGTTAACTTTCGGTCGGTCGTCCGTACATTGTAATTTGTGATGTTATGATGTCATGGGACATTTACACAAATATCTGGGCTATCTGGGACTCTCTGAGCTCTGAGCAGCAACCTCTGCTCTTGTTTGGAGGAAAACAATTAAATAGATAAAACCTGGCAAACTGTTGGTGAATAAGATGAGTCAGAAGACTATAGCAAGTAATGATAATCACCACTTGATCACAACACAGTCCAGTAGTGCAGTGCAGGTCCCCTCACCTGAGCTCATTAGATATGTTCTGACTCAGGGGCTTACGTCGTCGACACCCCTATTTTCCTACGTCATTAATTAAATATATTGTTGTTTTTTAACCCCAAACTTCACACTTCCTGTAAACAGTGTTTCGCGTTCCAACTGACCAAGACTTTGGAGAAAACTTGGGAACAACGGAAGCGTCATGTCATGCCATCATTAGACTTCAGTTTTTTTACCGATCATGGATTGCCTTAACAGTTAAAGTGTTCGACTATCTGTGGAGAATAGGCTAGGCAGTGTAGTCATGTTGGAGGAAGTGGAGGTCAAAGGGAGGCTCTAATTCCCTGTTTTATTCGGGATATTCCTCCCGGGCTATGCCCATGGAAACATTTTGATCTTGAGATTAATAAAAATTTGATTACTCAGCTTTAAAAACTTGTACCTTCCTTATATTCAGTTGACCTGTGGAATACTTGCATTCATAAATTATTCATCCGATCAATCATTCATAAACAATCCTAGTGGAAACATGAGACTTTGTGATTCGGTAAAGTTTAATATTTCATCTTCATTTCACTCCATATCCATAGTTTAAATAAATTATCGGGACAAGTGTATGTGGAAATTGTCTACGGTCGTTAGTTTCGTAACTTCAATATGTGCAAAATGATTAGGAAGCTATCATTTAGAGAAAATCGATCCATGGGTGACCTCCAAATTGCTGGTAGAACTTTTCAATCAGCTTCGCTTTCCTGGGTGTTAACTTTATAAGTTAAAGTGCTGATTATTACCTGCACTACTTAATTGGTACTAGGTTACGCCTTCTGGATAACTATGCATTTAGGGAGAATAATTAGTTCCTAAGGTGAGATAAAAAAGGTAGAAAATTGAATCTCCAAGAAAGTATCATCGTCGATCTTATTCTCCTTAAACTGGAGGCTTAATCAGTGTGCTCAGTGTTCCCTTGTAAATAGGAAGGAAGATGGACATGGAACTAACGTATCGCAGACAGTCTGTAGACGTGGAGAAGCGTCTGGAAGGTGGAGTTGGGGCCATGGCGACAGCAACAGCTTCCAATACTGTAGGAAACAGTGAACCCCCGGATCCCCAGTCTTTCGACATTGTCAAAGCCACTCAGGTAAAAAGTTAATGTATGTCAAGTGTGAAACGGAAGTGAAATGGGTTATTCATTTAGAGTCATGTCTAATTTCAGTTTGGAGTGTACGCTCGATGTGTCCAGTTGTTAAACGAAGGTTTTGACGTGAACCAGCGAGATAATGAAAACATCACTTTACTCCACTGGGCATCGATAAACTGTCGTAAGGACATAGTAAAGCTGTACGTGGACCATGGGGCGATTCTAGATGCGTTCGGGGGCGAGTTGAATTCCACCCCTTTGCACTGGGCCACCCGACAAGGTCATTTAAGTATGGTAGTCCTCCTAATGAAACATGGCGCAGATCCTTCCCTCCGAGATGGCGAGGGTTGTGCAGCAATACATCTAGCCGCTCAGTTTGGCTATACTCCAATCGTAGCTTATCTTCTTGCCAAGGGAGTGAGTCCAGATGTGCAGGATAAGAATGGGATGACTCCGCTCATGTGGTCTGTCTGTAGAGTGCAGAGCTCTGATCCAACTAGGCTCCTCCTCACATTTGGGGCAAACACTTCCATACAGGACAGGATGAACAAGAACACTGCCCTACATTGGGCTGTCCAGATGAAGAACTCTACCGCTGTGTCCCTCCTCGTCCAGAGAAATGCCAGTTTAGACATTCCCAACTCGAGCGGCGAAACCCCGTATAGTATGCTGAAGAAGTTAACCAAAAGCGATTGGATCTCAAAAGGAAGCGTTGAAGCAATTCTAGCAAAGAATGAGAGAAAACAGCGCTCATGCCTACATGAATATCGGCAGGATAAGGTATATTCCATAAGTCTTTCTGTGTGGTCATGTCAACCTTTCCAGGAATTTCCAACATTTTATTTTTGTCTGTTTTCATCCAAAGCAATTCCGTTATTGGGCCACTGCAGCAATTCCGTTTGTTGTCATGTACGCACTGGGTGCCATCTTCTCCGCGGACTTGACCTTTGGCTGGAAAGTGGTATCCTTGTTCTGCCTCTATCTCATCTTTCGCGTCACGGGTAAATTCATTTGTGACGACAGGTTCATGTCAATCTTCCCCATCAATGTCTATCTGGCAACTAAGGTACGACCAATTTCATGACTGTTTTTCCACTTTCTCCCTCCAAGTCCCTCCAAGAAATTAGCATTTTTGTAATATTTTTTAACGCAGTTTTGGATGTACGTGGTGTGGTTCATGTACATAATGGACGCTTTACCCTCCACTGACACATATATCTTCGTCGCTTGCTCCCTCTTACTCTGGTACAACTTTCTCCGCGCTTGGAAGGGAGACCCGGGGGTTATTACTGTGTCTGAGGATGAGCGTTATAAGGTAAAATTTCCATACTCCAAATGAAATTTTCTAAATCCTCCAAGGAATTGTTTCTATTTTTGTAGACGATTATCGACCTAGCTGAAGAAGATGGATTTGACTCCAAGTTTTTTTGCACAACTTGTTTGGTGAGGAAGCCCCGCCGCTCCAAGCATTGCTCTGTCTGTGATAGATGCGTTGCGAGGTAAGTCAACTGAGGTAATGAAAACTTGACATTGAATTTCCAATTCAATTTTTTTTCCTCGTTTATTCCAGATTCGATCATCACTGCCCATGGTTATCAAACTGCGTGGGCTGGAAGAATCACAAATATTTTGTAGGCTACCTATTCGCGCTGGTGTTAATGTGCTCGTTGTTTTTGCTGGGGGCGGTAAAGTTCATGCGCACCAAGTGTGACCCGGAGTGGAACTTTGTACAAATTGTGAGCTGCGAGCCATGGGTCACTTTTATGTCGCTCCAGGCGGCTGCTCACGGCAGTTGGGTTCTGGTCCTACTGATTTGCCAACTGTACCAGGTAAGTTAATCGTCTTATCAATCCTGTAAATACTTGGCTCATTGTAATTGCTGAGTTTGCTTTCCCCCATAAGATTTTGTGGCTGGGACTGACCACAAACGAGAGATTAAACTATACAAGATACACATACTTCAAACGACTAGGGGCTGGTAGTGGCACCAGCTCCCGCACAAGACCACATTCCAATCCCGGAGTGAGCCGGAATTTCGTCGACTTTTTCGAGCTGGAATGCTTCAGTCCGGACAAGACTGACTGGGTTCGAGCCTGGTCCCATCCGCAGGATTCTAACGATACGTCAGTGGACAGTCAGCCGTTAATTAGGGATCGGGAGAAGAGAGACAGCTATCAATACGTCTAGCCACACTTGGATACTCACATTTTCCTCCCATATCTCTCTCCACTCCAATCACCCCTCTTGGGAAAACACCTCTATTCCACTATTACACTTATATACCACCTCAAACCACAAACTCCTTAAAAATCCATTTTACATACCTGCAGCCACAAAATATACCTCCAATATCTCAAATTCGGCTTATACCCTCCCACTGGACTTGGGGATACCCCTAAATCCTCAAGTTTCTTACCATTTTATTCATCTGATCAGGCTGCAATGCACTTATCATCCACAAAACTGTTTCTATGCTCCTTCTTTCAAGTTTAACGCTGTATATTCCGCAAGAGAAATCGTCTGAATGGTTACATAACCCATCAACAGTTTCTCCAGTCCGGCGCAACTCCCCAAGGAGGAAAAAATGCTAAGTCTGCTATTTGATTATATAACTATAAGCTATTGTAAAACATACAGCCTGCCGTTTTATAACCGTAATATTATATAAGGTGGTTTTCCTTCGGTTTAATTGTTTGAAATGAAGCTCTAGTCGTAGTCTTACATTTACACTCTGCATTCGTTTCACTGGGAGGTTTTCCAAAGTATGTGTCGGCAAAGAGGTTTCACAATACTACTAAGGCTAGCTCCCCATAACCTCCTTTCCATTTTTATGCCCCTCATCATGACTTATGAATACTGTGTAACCTCATTCCACCTTGTACGTTCTATATGGATGTACCCCAAGTCTAACCTACTCACAAAGCTTGAAAACTTAGCCTCGACTGAAGACTCTTATTTTGGCCTGTACACTTCCTTTAGTCTTGTAACTTATACACGTCAGAAAATATAGGTCAAGTGATGTCACAAGTTATGTCACCCTCGACACTCCTCACCTTACACAAACTCAGTCTCAGCCTCTTTGCAATTTTGCATTTATTAGTTGTACAAAAACAATGAATTTTTTTGTTAAGCTAATTTCTTTCTGGAAAAAGATTATTTTGACTCAAAAAAAGAATCCCTAGTTTAAGTCTAGATAATAAAGGTTCGATTGTTATTATTATTTGACAAAAACGCACAAACGTCTATGGCAAAAGGAATACGTAAGACTTTGCAGTTTCCCACAAAACATTTAGGTATTCAAAAGCTTCAAGGTTAAACTAAATAATTGCGTGTTTTACAGAAAGGAATTGTATCTGAATGTTTCTTTCTCACTTGATTTTTTATAAAACTATATGATTAACAGATGATTTAAATTTAAAGAGCATCAAATAAACCAAAAAAAATCAATGTAAATGAGCAAATTGATTAAGTTTATTGGAGAGAATATGGCAGTGGGAATAATAGTAATTAGCATGATTAATTAGTTAATAAGAGCAAATTAATGAGACGTGTGCTAGCTTTTTCTTGCGGAGTGACCACATCCACCAACACTACTCCAAGAGGTCTGGGGTTCCCTAAGTTCCTAGATGCTGTAAGTTGGGGGCTTTTCCGGTTAATACACTCCCGTTATCTTCTCTTCGAATCTCCTGGACAGAACATGTCAAAAGCGGCTTTCATATGCTTCCCATATTGGACAGCTCCAGATTTATGAATAGCATGATCATATCATGATTTCAGATGCCTGTTGGTCTTCAAGCGTTTCAGAGTTTCTCGGCAAGTAGCACTGGAGGAACCAACTGACACATTTCTTCTTCACTAAGGTAGTATCTGCGTCATTCCTACCCGGTCCAATGCCTTATCCAGCCGCCCTTCACCACCAAAATGACCATGGCCTGGAGACTTTACTTTCACCTCAAATTGCCCCTCCCTCTATTTAGGTGGCTGGTCCTTCGGAAGTCGGAAGTGCCAAAGACTAACGATGACCACGATGACGGAATTCCCATGGGCCAATGAACAAAAGTAGGATTTGGAGATTTCATACATTTTCGACAGAGCCCGAGCATTTAAATTGCGCTATGCAAATTTCTTCCTGGGAAGTAAGTAAACCATGTACGAAGGGCATATCCTGAGTCAAATGTGATTCATTTTTTTATTCATTATTGCATAAAAATTATTTTTTACAATGTAGGCCATCTACCCTCCTACAAAATATAAGTAACAGAAAAGTCATACAAAGCGAGAAAAGTAGCTTAAAAATTTATTATTTATCTCATGATCATGTCTAGTCATGTCTAGAGAGGGTGAGGTACTCTTCATTATAATGCAAGTTGCAAATGCTCTAATCATATGCGTAGTATTCCTACTAGCCTACTCTTAACCCTAACAATCCTAGAGTACTGTACACCGAAATCTGAAACAAATTGACGGTTACATTCCTCTCAACTGAATCTACACATTGTAGATCCAAAGCACAAACAAATTTGTATGTATACTAACAAGCTATGCAGATTATAAACTACTTGCACAATTTGTTCCGTTGATATCTTGCTGCGGCATTATGAAAAAATGCAAATTGACGAAATAAAATATGTCTAAAGTTTAACACAAATTTTTATAGCCAGAATCCAACAAAACAACTAGAGCTNCAACAAAACAACTAGAGCTTTAGGTAATAAACTCACAAGACAAGTGTTCGTAGACCTGAGATAGTACGCCTTAAATTACAAGTCTGGTTGTAGTAAGGAAGGAGGTGGAGAGGAGACGAGTGTATCACACTTGAGAAATAATTTAATAGGGAAAAGAGAAGTTGAAAGAAAATGCTTGATTGGGTTAGGAATCAGAGCAAGATGCATGATTACATAATTAATACAGTAGTTTCTCTACATGATTAGATTTTTCTTACACTCCTTCGACCATTCCACACTTTAACTAATGTTCAGTTACTTACTCCGAGTAACGTACTCTAGTAAACATTGTAAAGCATTTGGAAACACAATGCTGAATGCTCAACCCTAAAATAAAAAATCAGCGGAAGGGACACACACTTACCTAAACTAAAACTAAACTATTAGGTAAACTTTGAATAGAATTTACAATTAAAAATTTAAAAACATTAAAAATATCCGCAAAGCTGAAAGAAATGGTAGGATACGAGTCTGCACTCAACTACTCTTAGAGATTTTGGAGGTATGCGTCACCAAACCAAACCATAGTTTACAAAAATGGTTAAGAAACTCGGCCCGTTACTTCTCGTAAAAGATTCTTTTACATGCTCCCTTAACGACGAAATTAATAACTAAAAGGTAGAATTATTAAACAAGTGTTTTATTACACACTATTTAACTTAACAATTACAGTTGCTTAAAACTTTTAACTATTAGGAGAATGGGAGTTCGTATCACATTTCTGTTTTTTGTAGCTGATAACACTCTACAAGTCAAAACTCAAAAACATTCAATACCAATTCCTACGAGACAGAGCTCACAACTAGAAATCAGAACGAAAGTCATAGGTCACAGTCATTAATTTAATATACTCCTAGACTTACAAAAGTTTTACACTTTTAAGTTTAGTCCATCAAAAAACGAAAAACCATTCCAACTCCAACTCTATTAGTCACCTCAGGACTTGCAAGTTTCATCCCTGTCAATAATCGACTAGCCATTACGTTTAAACAAAACAACATTATCGAAGGTCTTAAATGCATTGAACTTTTTACACTCGACAAATAACATAAACATGCAAACTCAATCTTTAAAACATAAACTTTCAAATAGACTTTAAATTTACCCGCACTTTTTCCTCAACATGCCATACAACAACACATGCATTTGCTATAGTCTGTAGTTTACACAAGAGTTTACGAATTTAGTAAAATGGCGCGAGGCAAATTTGAAAGTGGTAAAGCACTGTACACTGCGCAAGCGGTGTAGTAAACATGTAAACAAATAAAACATGCATGAATACACCGAATACACCTACGGTTTTCTTCGCTCACTTCCACGCGCGCTATCCTTCTAATACATAATTAAAAATATGTATGTACATTAGCGGCATCTCATATTTCTTACCATATTAGTTCAGTTAGGTAAATATGTAATTGATTATATATTGTTTACGAGTCTTAGCTAATCCCTACTTATCATAACAAATATCTGAGTTAATAAGCTTAGCTTCAACAATTACAAGTAGGAACAACTGCTAGTACGCATATAAATAACTTAATCATGTGGTATATTGGGTCGTTGGCTCATTGGAGGTTGGATTCACCCTTGACCCTAATTGAATAAGACTACTGAAAGTTAATCCAAAGTCTTTAAATCTGCAACGGGATTCGTGGAAACTCTGACCCTTGGTTCACCTATGATTACTTTTAGATTGGAAAATGATATGAGTTTTTGTTTGAAGGAAACGCTCAGAGGGAGGACTTCTGCTTTATTCGTATGGAATGAGACGTTGGGGCTTTTACTGTCCGTCCCGAGCGCAAAGATAAACAAAAATTACTCTATACACATTTTTTACGAAAATTCTTCCACAATTTGCAATATTTTTACGTAATGTTTGCATTTGTTGCCTTATCACGTGGTTTCTTAGCACCCCAAATCAATGGATCGAGAGAAAGCCTTCTAGTTTAAACTACCAAATATAATATTTGTTTTGTAAATGATTTTTTTTGTCTGTACAAACTTGATCGAAGCATGTTAAGTCATGCTTGGTTTTTTTTTTGGATTTCAGTGGAAAATGTTCATATTTTCGGGATTTACAAAGTTACCTTTTTATGTACATTTTTTTGATATAGACTATAAAATTTATAAACACCGGAATTTAATCGAATATAAGGATTTGTTGGTTTTTTCGGAGAAAATTATCTTTACGATGGGTCCCTCCATTTACATTCATTCGTCTGTACAAGAATGGAGCGTAGTCGGTCGTCGCGATACTGGTAAAAGTTTCAAAGACAAGTTTCGTGTGTGCCGGGTGAAGTGAGAAGATTAGACCAAACCAAATTACCTAGCCAGGGCGTTACGTGCTTTTGCTGTGGTTACGTAACGTTTCAACTGACCAATTAAATCTACAATCTTAACCGCTGGTCCTACCTTCATCCCAGTGAGGATAACGATTTGGTCTTTAGTCAAAGTCATCAAAGTTTGCCCCGTGATTTTCTGTAAGGTAAATGGATCATTTTAAAAACAGCTTGCTACTTGGGAAACGTTACGTAATTTGTGGAACACTCACGTTTTTTAGAAATCCGTCACTATGTGCTCCACAATCATTGGCATCTAGGAAGGAGACTACTTCTTCAGGCCCCCAGACGGTAGGATCGACATTTTCACAGCAGCCGGGATTCTCGGTGAGTTTTGGAATTTTGTGTGTACTCGTATTAGACACAGTCCCGTTATTTTCCACCAGGTCGGTAGACAAATTCCTGATAGTGATACCATTATCAGTCTTACTAGATTCCGCGCCTCCGTTCACTATTTCCGAGGCTGAGGAGACTGGCTCCGTGCCGTCATTCTCTTCCCCAACGGCAGCACCATCACAATCCATGGGTGTAGCAGAGCCATTATTCTCTAATGAAATGTTATTCGTAGTCGAAGATACGGAGGAGCAGCTAGGATCATCTCCATTCTTTGTAGATTTGCCAGAGGATTCCGTTTTTAATAGTTCGGCCTGTTGTTGGAGGGAGCTGCGACGTGGACCAGAGGCAATTTGACTTGCCTTTGCGGGCACACCATCCGCTTCTGCCGGTTCGATTTTGGGTGTAACAGTGGTTGTCGCGTTTTTCTTAGCGGGTGCTCCCGAACTCCCAGGGGGATTTTTGGCAGGTCGGCCTGGTCCTCCAGTTTTACCCTTGCCAGCACTTCCAGCCTTCTTCTTACCCTTAGCTTTGCCTTTCTTCAAGGGTGGATTCGGCTTTGGGGCAACGCGTGGAGCTTCCAGTTTATGATCTACCAATTCGCACCATCCAATCGGATAAATGTCAGGGGAGCGGGCATCCAGCCATTGATCATACTCCTCCTCCCATCCATCAAAGTGTATTTTCAAAAGGCGACCTACTATGTTGGATATGGTAGCGACGCAAATTAAACGAGGATCCATCAAATCCGCAGCCTCCACTTTCATGCCCTCTTTAAACTTATGATTGATTGTTTTCTTGGGCTTCACCGGCGCAGGTCTTGTCCCAGTCTCACTAAGATATTCATCCCACTTAAAAGAACTCTTGTCGTATCCATATGGCGGAGTCAGAATGATCCTATTGTCCTTGCAGAAGCCACAAGGAAACACGTACGGAGAGCTGATGTGGTAACAAAACCAGTCTGACCCGTTTGAAGTGGAGTCCTCCTCATAACAGTCTACTCGAACCATGACATACCCTCTACGCAGCACCTTTTTTATCGTAGCGGCACATATCGCGGACAGATTCAACGGATCAATGGCCTCCAACTTCATTCCCACTTGAAGATCCATCTCCTCAAACTCCGCGTCGTAAGGAGTAGGGAGTAAACTATTTGGTGTGTAACTACGCGGGGCGACGATCTCATGGCCAATGGTCTTGGCCCAGCCCTTGGGATGGATCAGACGTGATTCCTCGTGGCACCAGAAACCACCGTCTTCCGTAGTGTCGTAGTATTCCACATGGAGTCTCCGCCCAACTATGCGACGCACCGTAGCCAATCTAAGCTGGCATATGCGGTTTTTATCCACCACTTCCAACTGGTCACCCTCCCTAATCACAAAACACTCAGTGAGCTGATTCCAACAAATATTTGCAAACATTACAAGGCTAAATAATCCTAATTTTGGAGGAAACAACTTACTCATATTTTGATTTTAAGCTATTTTGAACTTTACTCTGGAAGTTCTGTGGAAGAGTCCTGGCTCCCGTGAGTCGGTTAACAAGGAAAGTGCGCCAATCATCGAACTTACGAGAGATTGCTAAAATACCAAAGATCTGGTCAAAGGTCATGTTTAGGGATTCTTACAAAAAAAAACTGTATATCTTCTTGTTTTTACATCTCGGAGGTATTAACGGCTTGCCCTTGTTGGCGCACCAGCCCACGTGATGTATATCATGGGAACAAAGATTGATCCAGAAGTCTCCAGAAGGGTCATTCCCAAATCCTTCGAATCTCAAGAGAACAAAATACCCCTGGATTTCAACTACACTGGCCACCCAAAATGCTATTTGGTGGTTTCGAGGGTCAATGTCCTTGTTCTCCACCTCGAGCTTCATTCCCACGGTTACATTTTCCCACATTCTGGACAAAGGGGCCTGAGAACAAAAACCATGATACCATCTGAAACATATCTGGATCGCCGAGTTCGCTGTCAGTTGAAAATCTACTTACGTGTTTCATCAAGCCAACCCCAGCCGCATTAAAGTTGGGAAATTGGATCATGCTCTTCCAGTCAAAAGTATGTTCCAGATCCACTTTTTTCTTTTTCTTCCTTGGCGCTCCCTCCGCATCATACTCATTCAAACTGACGGACGCTGATGACGACGATCTGATGGTAGCACGCTCGTCGAATGGAGTCGAGCTCCGGGAACTACTGTCTAAATCTTCAGCGTCGCTTGTTAACGAAGCGTTGGACCGAGCCTGACCCTGACCATCCTTCTTCCCCATGGCTTTGGAGCACTTGGCGCTGCAAAAGTTCTTATTTCTCTTTTGAAATGTACGCTTCACTCCCAAAAGGCCACAAGTGTAGCATTTAGCTAGAAGGAATGGTTATTTTTGAGATTAGGAAATTATTATTTTTAATGTGGAATCATATTGGGGTATTAATCACTTACCACTGTAATCCTCTAAAATTGGGGGATGAGGATAGTCTTGAGTGGTGTCACCAACACCATTCGAACCTTTCCCTGATTGCGGTCCCGAAGCACTAGTAGACGTACTACAAACCACAGCAACGCTTGTCCCACCCGCCTTAGTATTGTTATCCTTCTTTGCCGGCACACCAAAACTTTCCAAACTTGATGTGCTACTAATCAACGGTAAACCGTTTTCAGTTGTCGTAGATGTAGGCAATGGCGGAGGCAAAGCTGAAAAAAATATAGAACAGTTTCTTTTTTCTTACAAACTTTCAAAAATTATCGTAAAAAATAGGTTTTGTTACCCCCATAATAGTCTAAACTCGGCATGAATTCACAATTGAAACGACCAGCTAAGTATCGTTTTGGACGTTTAGTGCGCCGACTACTTCGACGCACCTCGACACAGTTGTATACCATTTTCTTTCCCCATTTCCCCTCTTTCCTCATTTTTTGCGTAGAAGTTCGTAATTTCGCCATGGTGGACGTTTTCGCTCCAAGGCAAAGTTCTGACTGAATATGAGAGCTTCATGGAATTCTATGCTTATACGCTTGTAGAGAACAAAAGACGGTTAAGCCTACGGACAGTATTCCCATGCAAATGATCAACATGAAGCGGCGCGCTCGGATGAGAGATTAGTAACTCACAATCATTCAGGCTTAGGCAGATTTTAATGAGGTCTCGTAATAACCTTCGTAATTGTTTCTCTCTCTTTAGTGAACTTTGCATATGGGATAATAAAATGGTATTTAGTTCCCCCAATGCATGATATAATGGGACATTTACAACGTTTAAGCGATTCCTTCTGCCTCTACGCCACATGTGTAAGTATGCCTCTAAAATTTAATCGATTATGCCTACCTTCGTCTCTAAAACTGTGAAATGAGTCAGCCCTATCAATCGCCCGTAAAACTATGGGACATGCTCATCACTCCATGGAGAGTCTTAACGTTTTCCCTAAATCTATCACTTTGTAAAGACCAAGTAGACACTGGAGAAATGCTCAGGATACTAAGCTTCTCCTATTCACAAATCTATTCATTCATCTCCATTCACATGTAAATGAGTCCCTTAAATCTTAAAATGCAACAGTATGAAGTACATGAATGAATTCTAATTCTCCCCAAGAATTCAACAACTCTCAAACGTAGGTTCTGCGTGAATTTACTAAGTGAACCGAAACATTTCACCATTTTCAGTGCAAAACCTGTAAACTTTTTCGCAATAATTCTCAAAAGTCAGCGATGAATAGGAATACGCAGATGCTAAAAGATAATTAGGAGCATTCTCTCGCTCTCTAGCTTCTGATAAGCCTAAGCCTATATTTATCACTGTCGCCTTTGAGTCTTTCGACTGTTTCAGGATTTTGAGTTAGTTGAGCTTCCCTGCTTGTACCGAGCAACTGGAACTAAATCCTGTAATTTGATGTAAATCGTAAACTTTTACGAGTTTCCTTCGACTTTTCACAGAATCTTTACTCATGCAGCGACATAAGAGGAATGTCGGAATGTATACCGAGGAAAAATTCAATGAGGAAATTTCGCTTCCAAGATGTTCTCGCAGTCGCACCAGCATCTATTTAACATTTCAACACTTTCAACATTTTTCAACGTGAGCGAAATCATCTACGAGATAGGTAGGCTTGATGCGTTGCGATATGTTTTGCACTTTAAATTTTTATATCCAGTTTTTATTGACTTAATAGCATAATCTTCCTAAGTATACTTCCTCTTAGCTGATCCTTTCGCTAAAACTCATTGATTCTCTTTTTACGATTTGTACGAACGAGTAAATTACTATGGGCAAAATGTGAGTGTTTTTAGTTTCGCGAGGAAAAAAAATTCATCAAAATTTTGTAGCTTTCAGGTTATAAAAAGGGAAACATGAGAGATGATGATCTCCCTAACATTAAAAATTTTAGCTTGTCTTTTCATTGCTTATAAATGCCACTGTTTTTTGCTCGTTTACTCTATAAATAATAGTCAACAGCTAGTAATTAGCCGAATGAGACGTAAATGAGTTTTTTACGAGAAGAGCCAGACTCCTCTCCGCCATCTGCGTCCTGATCTTGTATAGAATTGCGTACCTTTTTGATGGTGACGCTTGCATGTGATCCCGTCAAGTCGTAAAATCTCCGGGGGAAGTATTACTGAACAACGCATTTTATACAAGACTCTTTACCTCAGATACGAATCGAAAGAAACTTTGACAAAGAATATATTCTTTGGAATAAGCTAACAATGTAAACTTCCTAACGTTTCTTACAATCGGAGAGAATACGACCACCCATTGTTTCAACTCAGGCTGAGAAACTAAGGCTGAGTTATAAGAAGTTTGGGGAATTCGAGGGATTCTCTGAGTAAGCTTTGGGGATGTATAGATATTTTATAGGATGATTCCCTTAAAATATAGAACTTAGACTCTTGTCACTCGTTTTACCTCATTCAGAACCCAAAATTCAAAATCCTTGAGCATTTAAGATTTGTAAATTGTAATCATATTGTAAGCCAAAGGAGTAGTCAAATGTTTATCTGATAGAGTCACTCTGTCACTCACATTCTGTCGTGTTTCAAAGATTCGCAATCTTTCTAAGATTCTTGCGAAATCCACCTCAAAAGGAAAAACATTTCCAAGAAGAGAAATGACGTTAGGAGGGGAGTATAGGCTGGCTCGGTGACCTCGAGAGTGAATCAGAATTTTGCGTTATGGCATTTTCTTACTAAGCGTTTGCTCCAAGCTCTAAAGAGTCTCAAGATACACAATTTTCTTCTTTCCACCACCAACCCATTTGCATGTGACAGTGCTGACACGTGCTATTCTCCAAGATCTTGATTCTTAACATTCCTGACGCTTTAGATCTTTTTATGGTTAATTAAATGTTTTGATTGTTTAAGGAAAATTTATACATATGACTTACCTGTAATACTTATTGAAGGCTTTGCATCCGAATTTGCCATCCTCTCTTAAGATTCACTCAATTACAAAGCGTAGCACTTGTTGATCTCGCCATAGTGGCAAAGTGGTCGGTAGCCCTTTACCACTGATGCAGTTGCAATAAGCACAGTTACACTTCCTCTTCAAATAAGGACGTTTCCAAAATAAAGAAGAACTTACACAAAAAGAAAAATCTGTTGAAGTATCCGTAGATTTTACAGGCATGATCGATTAATACTTCAAGGTCACAACGTTTTTTTTGTTCTCCTACGCAAAAATCTTAATCCATGTTGCAAAGTCTAGGAAAATATTGGCAACTTTTTTTTAGTTCTGTAGAATTTTGTCCATCTCCTTCCTCTTGGGATCATGGGAGTGTTTCAACACTTCACGATTGAAATCCTTGCATTGCGCCGTGTTCTCACCTGGGGAAAAACATGAAAAATATGTCAAATTATTTCACTAGATCAAACTTTGATCAACAATTGATTGTTTTTCAGGAAGAATATTTCATACTGGAATTAAACGTGACCTCGTACCAGATCCAAATTTTTACATTTTACCTCAGAAATCTTTAATGCTTTAATCTGAATTCAGAATAGCAAGATATACGCTGAGATAAGACAAGATGATAAAATGTTTTTAGTCTGGGCATATTGCACCAGAATTTCTTTAAATACCTTATGTTGGGAGTTGGGGCTAAACCCGTAAAAAAAATGTAGTGAATTCTTTACTGGGAAAATATGAAAGACTACCATTTTGTTTCATTTGATGCAGCATCATCGTCGTCACCATGATTAAATCATAACATCTCACATCAATTTTTTTTCTTCAATTGCATCCTATTCACTCTGGATTTAGTGCGATAAACATATGTGGAGTACCTCCACAAATAGTACAAACAGTTCCAAAGCGTTTTTTCACGGGGGAAAATATCATAATAGAATTACAACTCTGTTACACTTTTTGGATTGTGTAATGTAATGCGAAAATTGCCAAGTACAATATTGTTGTGTGAGATGCAAGCCAATCCAAACTCCAATCCAGTCAGTCAGTCCATCAGACCGCAGACCAGTTAAATCCGATTGAATCCAAACACCACACGGATACAATACATCCCTCAAATACTTTCATCAGAGTTGGAATGTTCGAAGGTTGGAACATAGTAGTTGGACTACTCAAATGTGTACTAACACTGGTTGACTGGTCAATACATTTTTGTTGTCCAGACAAAAAAAACAGTTTAATGCAATGGAAATGGCAGTGTCAGTGTGTGTTCCATTGCTTCACGATTATGAACTTAAATCTGCTCTGTCCCAAGTGCGTGGGCTGGTGGACTGTTCGCTTGGAACTTGTGATTCATTATACAATCACAATGTGAGTAAATACAAATAATAACTGAAAGCTATGGTAACGTAGCTGAGCCAAAGTGAAGGCAGGGTCAACGCTTCCTTCAACCGTAGAAGGATCTATTAGTAGAAGGATTATACTAATAGATCTGTTTCCTTTATCCGAGGAGGAAAAAGCATCTACTCCAAACAACGAAGGTGACACAATCTAAAACGTTTTTGACTGAGCCAAGTTGAAGTGACATACAGGAGGTCTGTTGATTAAATTGAAAACGTTATGCCATATGCGTTATCCCCACCTAACACCTCTTGAATTAGATCAAATTAGCCAACTAAGCCAATAGGCTAGTCATATCTTTTATAAAGTTAATTGTTCCATGCGTTCAGGAGTTGTCCATCGGACGGACAGACTTGTCAAAATCAATACATAGCTTTGGAACCTATACACTACGTAATTAGCGCAGCGTTTACGTTCGCTGTTGGCACAATGTATCAAATATAATGCAACCAATGAATGTAGCAGCGGTTAGCTTGGTATAAACTTGGTGTTCATATTGTACATGAATATAGCATGATTGGGATGGTGAGTAATGAATGCGGACGGAGCATTCATGAAATGATGGGATTACTTTACTAATATCTCCAGCTACTCCAGTAACTTTATTCCATCTAAAATAAGAGACTCCGTGAGCAAAGTGTATCATGATAACGGTTTAAAATGATCTTTCGTAAATACCATATGTAGTTCTTGTTTTGATAAGCCATTAGATTTTTAAACTGGAGAATACCGTCAGTCCTTTTAATTCTGCTTGGAAACTGTAGCCATTTAACATTCGAATAGTATTTTAAAGTTCTAACAACTTAATTGGCGAGTGAGATGACATGGACTAGGAATTAAGTCATTTCCGCTTGGTATCTACGGCTAATTGTACAAGTTTAACTGGCAGCTGGTATAATCTGCAAGACCGAAAGAATGTTTCAAACCGAAAGTCCAGAGCAAGATGAGCGCTTCCATTATGATACAAATAATTGCTCAGGCAAGAAGACAATCTGCTCAGAAGTATGCAAATATGAGCAAGAAAAAGTCCAATGAAGAAATTTTACTCCAAGACTACCCTCATTCGTCTTTCATCTCTTTTCAGAGAAACAAAGAACTCAAAGAATGATGAGCGTTATCTAAATAAAACTGTCAAAGATTTACGATCTGCTTCAGCTTCAGCGTGACTCACTACTCACTGGCAAGAGCACTACGAAATGAATGAAAAGGTAAATTCTAAAATTCTTCTAGACTAATGATTCCTCCTGACAGAGACGAAACAACAAATTCTATTCTTCTCTTGTGAGGTCCCCTCCATCATGTTCATTATCACGAATCACGGGCATTTTTACGATCACACATTAAATCGACTTACTTTGCGAAATAATAGTGGAGCGCAGGTAATGTGCAAATTGCAGAGAAGACTCTTAAGAGACTCCCCGCATTTGAGAGTAGACTTAATCGCTTCGTCTATCCACTGGCATTTCCCCTTTTTTAATCCGATTCTTTTGAGGTAGGTCTAAGGCACGAGTACACTCGCTAATACTCTCCAGTCACTACACAATTACCTCCCGTCTCTCTTTAAACTCTTAAAATTGACTAATAAAGTCATAAAAATATTCTCATAAAACTAATCCATAACTCTAATCTCACGTATCGCCGCACTGCACTCGTATTTACTCCGGCTTAAGCCACTAAAAAAAAGATCTCTCTTGAGTTCCTTTCAAAATGTGTAGTAAAGTGATCAAGCTTAAATTGGTTTGGTGTTTGGAGCTCTGAAAGAGAGAGAGCAAACCAATAAAAATTGTTAAGTATGTAAATTACATGTGTGATGTTACCTCCTTGGAGAATATGAAGTGATAACAACATTATCACTTTTCACATTAACGTTATCACTTAGTCTCAACGAAAAATGTTGGTGTGTGTGTGTTCCTACTCCATATTAAAAATTATTAACTCGCTTGACACTCTCTGGCTTAAGCCATCGTGATGACATCCATCCTCCAAAAGAATGTCTCCGTAGAGATATCAAAAAGTCAATGGAGAAAACATGGGGTTTTCTCTGATGAAACTTTGTAAATTTACCAATTATGTTTGATTGGGTTAGTAAGAGATTCAAAAGTTAATTCTTTTAGTTTTTCCTCGAGATTTTTAAAGATTTTATAGGTTCTGTAGATTCGTAGATTGTACTCTGTCCCGTCGGTTTTTCTTTTATTCTTTTACGCATTCGTATACTGTTCACTAGAAAAGTGTATGATTTTTATCATTGTTCGGATTGTAGAGGATTTTGAGGAGCTCCGGAGAAAACACAGACACACTTGAAACACTTTTTGATAATATGTTTCATGCTATTATTGCTATCTGGTGAATTACATGGGGAGAAACGGAACGGATATAGAGTGCAACTCAGAGACAGAGAAATATTTGAAATGTATTAAAGTTTGGGCTTGCGAGGCATAGAATAATCTGAAGATACTGGGGAAAGAGTGCACAGTGCACATCCAATAGCGAAAGTGAATAAAAGCTGAAAATGCTGGTAAGGACGTAGCTTCGCATAGATGCTAAAGAGTTAAAGAACTTAAATGAATTAAATGGTTAGATTTATTCATGGGAGTAAAGAATCCAGGGTGAATTATGGGGAAAAGACGATAGGAGCGGAATATTGTAAGGGTGATG
>JAANSQ010000426.1:0-24437 GCA_036850885.1 Lepidocyrtinus dapeste
ATACCTATCTTCGCAATGCTCAGCTATGTAATAAATGGAAATTACATGAATCATACATAATTAGCCGGGTTAGGAATGGTCAGGTATGTAATGTTACACGAAGCAAAACATGCCTGATTGATAACAATGATGTTGCAAGAATTTATTTTTGTATAAAATTTTATTCTCGATGAAGTCGCATGAGACCCCATAAAAATTTCATAAAATGATTCAATAAAGGCATGTTGCACAAGGATAATCCTGCTTGCCAAAGAAGGAAAAAAGAGGAACTTGCTGAGAGAAAGAAGCGTGTATGTCTTTGTATAATAAATAAAGAATCTTGTTTTTTAAAGTAAGTTTATAATGGCTGCAGAGTGCAAAACTAAAAGTATAAATATGTACATAAACAAATCGTATAACAAACTTACCGATGTTTAAACAAAGGTCCTCGTGATGATGAAGAAGTAAGTAATGGGTATTTATATAAAAGACGTATCCACTAAAAGTTACATTCGAATTCGAACTATCACGCACCTTGATCCTATCATGGTTCATAAGAATCTCGAACGTTGAGACGTGTCAAAACTTTTTAAAAGTATTTTGTCATAAAATAAAATGCTGAATCACTTTGACTTTAAGTTCACGTTTTGGATCTTGACTTAAGTTATTGTCCATATTAAAGCAGTCAATTGGTATTTTCCTCTATTAGACTTATGTGGTTTACTATGGCCATGTTTGTTACTGAAAGAGTCTGAAGGTTGTTATTAAGTTAAGTCAGCTATGTATAATTTATTAACTGGCACGATTGGACGATTTTGTTTCTGGCTTATTATTAATTTGTTCCTGGAGTACATTTGTACATTGCAATGATCCGATCCGATGGCAATGCGTGTGTTGCGTATAGTAAATTATTGAAACTAAAATATAATACTATCGAGTTTAAAATGCGGAAGTAGGCACAATATTTCGTTCCTCGTTTGTATACATTGCGATATAAAAGTTCAAAATAAAACTAAAATAGCAGTCGGCAGAGTTATTATTTCAGATCTCACTCAGTATAATTGTTGACTTGCATTTATTTAAAGTCACAGCACTAGAGAAAAGGATCACAATCATTCACTTTGTACATAATTAATTTTTATTGCACCATTTCCAAAAGGATTTTACATATTGCATTCTTTTCGTTGAATTAAGGCACCATTACGACTTCTGGGTTGTCTAACTGTTCATTTCTTGAAACAAACTGATACTAGTGAAAATAATTGAATAATCAATCCATAGCTAATTTACTTCTTAGTTGAAAGTAGATAACTCACATGCTTGAAGTGATTTGACCATGCCTTGCCCTTTTCGATCTTGTTTTTGATACGCAGCTGGCATACTGGTATCAGTAGTGGTATCCAGTAAAATGCTCAAGTTTGTGTTAATAATGTCATCCTCATAAACCAAGATGCACTTGAAATAGCCTATATATATGTCTTCTTTTATTTGTGATTTACAATTAAACTGGTTTCTCACAAGTCCCTACAAAACCACATAAACCAGACAGGGTGTTGTATGTCTTGAGAATTAGAGAAGACATGAGTGACGAAGAGACTGGAACAAAAATTTAGCTCCGCTGCTCCTTAATTCACATTATGAAGTCGTATAAATGTAATGCTCATGCTATCCATGTCCATCTCTGACCTGACAAATTCTAATTTTCTGCCACCCTGGTTATGGTTATATTCCAATTATACCGGTAGCATATTCATTTTATAAAATTTTCAGGCTAGTTAAATTATGCTGCTTAAAATTATAATTTTATTTAGAGCTGATTCCCGGTTTCCTCATTCCCGTCCATCATTCGATCCGATCTCCTAATAAACGCCCAGAGACTAAAAACCATAAAGCACAACTTGTTACAAGCACATTTGCACAAACCAACAAATCATCATCACCATCATCACCTGATCATGACCACATTCCAGAACAACAACAAATGGAGAGTGGTCATGTCGTCATGTGTGCAGAGCAGATCATCCTTAATGTATGGAAAGATATGTCCCAAAGTACCCCAACAAAACCCGCTGAAAAGATAAGTTCAGAAATTTAAAACAGAAACAATGTTTCCCTTTAACTTTTAATGCATCGTCACGATCCAAAGAAAAGACTCCAAGTGACATGAATGTTGTGTTTGTGGGTGACGTGTGTGACTGATGATGATTACTGATACCAAGAAGGTAAAGTTTCTTGTTAAGCCTGGACCAAATTCCAGCTCAAAATACGAATAGTTATTGCATTCATGATCACATTTCGCAACCACTGAAGTTGCATTGCCAGTGCCAAGTTCAACATAGGATCTCTAATCTAAAGATGGTCAGACGAATGCTTTAAATAAATCCAGTAATCTTGTGACAAGCGAGATATACAACTGAAAAGTTGGTTGAAATAATGTCGTCGTCAAATTTATCCGAGAGCCCGTTGGCGGTAAGTACCTAGATGACAATTCATATATTTCTTATTCTTTAATGATTGTCATTATATTTACACATTATAAGAATCAAAACAAAATATCCCTTCTGCAACTTTTAAATTAAAGCTAACATAATACAGTTGTTAATTAAATATTGCACACTCATTTTTTACTCGTAGGCCAAGTTGAGAGATAAGCTCAAAAGAGAGACTACAAAGCTCTGGTTGGAGCCTTTCTACGACCCTGCTTCGAAAAGGCCGAACGACACGGAAGTAACTGTACGAAATAAATGATTTAAAAATACTGTAATAATATTACTTCTGTTTAAATGATATCCATAAGCATTATGTTTCTATATTCGCAGGCTCTGGGTTCCCGGTATGCTGTAGAACTCGCTGCTGATGAAGCTGAAGTTATTGAGTGCCTGTATGCGCTGCAACAACACTCACTGGAGAAGTACTTACGTTTTTCTTGTTTTCTTGCTTCAAAATCCTTTTATTGACCTTGATTAAGAGCATCTTTTATATTCTATTTTATGGTTAATTGTAATAATATAAATATCCTCCCCATCCGTCAGACTTGCTGAATTGGAGGCGTTCAACCATACCGGTATAGCTACAATTCGATTTCGGTACTCTGGGCAGATGTCGCCTGAAGAAAAGCAGGCCTCTTTAACTTTGCCGAAAGTTCAGATAGCTTTGAGGGAAAATAATGGAAAAAATCTTAAAGATTTGATCACTGGACAGCTAAAAATCGCTGAAAACCGTTTGAAATTAATATGTTCTGGGAAAGTAATCGTCGATAATAAAATGTTGGACGCTCAACATCTTAAGAATGGGAGTCAAGTGATGATTCTGTTTATTGGTACTGGCAAAGAATCCTTTCAGGTAAACTAAGAAATACACTTGATTAATTTGATTTTTATCACGTTTCCGGTTTTGGTTCATGTTCATAATAATCATGAGTAAAATACACAATTTCTTTGTTTAATCGTAGGAGGCAGAAAATCAGTTCAAGCAACTCGAAGAAATCAAGAATTCTGCTGACTATTTGGCCAGCAATGATCGCAGTGAGGTTTACACGCTACAAGTGGCTGATCAGTCTGGAAGACCATTGGATCTCCCTGAAGTTGAAAGAAAAAGCCTGGCCGTGGCACTTGCACTGCACAACAAAGGTCGCGGAGCTTTAAAAATGAAGGATTACTCCAAAGCGTTGGTATTCCTCTTGGAAGCGGACAGTGCTTACAGGTAAATATAGTAAAATTCTGCGAAGATAATTAAAATAATAATTTAAACGAGTTTTGAAAAAAATCTTTCTATTGACGAACTCAGTCAGTGTCAATCATCTCTGCTGGATATGGTGGATAATGTGAGTAATTAAAAATTAAATCATTGTCACAGAACCACTGTATGAAAATCTATAACATAACGGGTTGACTATAAAAACCTTCTTGCAAGTTTTGACTCAAATTTTCAAATTTAATTTTCTCAATTAGTACGGTTTGCTTAATATGGATATCGCTTGGTGTTACCTCAGCCTCGAAAGCATTGCTGAGCTTCCGGAGGCCGAAGAAAGACTGAAGAAGTGTGATCGATCATTAAAACGGTCTTATGGAGAAGACTTGGAAAGAGTCGTTGCTTTGAAAGGATCCACTGGGTGGGAAGCGGCATTGTTTGTACGGCTGCATCTTCTTCAATCTATCGCTGCCTATCACCTGGGGCAAATTGAAAAATCCAGGCATTTCATTACCAAAGCAGAAAGCGAACTTAATCGCTTAAAAGTTAGTGATGACGCATTAGCGACACTTATGGAAATGGGTAAAACACATAGTCTAAATTTAATTAATAATGCAAACAATAATCATGATTTGAGCGTAACCTTTAAATAATTTTGATGTGAGTAGGATACAAAGAGATTGAATCTCGAATGGCTTTAAGAGCAACATTTGGCGAAACTGGGGCAGCCATAGATTGGATCATTCGGAGACGCGAAGAAAAGGTGCAAGTAGAGAAACAGGAGAAAGAAAACCGGGAGCGAAGAAAGTTGCAGAAGCAATTAGGAAAATGCGAAAATGGCGAGCCGGTGAGGATATTAAATCGGTTGATTGGTTACTTCCCAGTTTCAACATTGTTTAATTAGCTCTTCTTTTTCAAAACCATTAGGTCAATACCAGAACTTTTTTACAACTGAAGGAAATGGGATACAGTCAGGTAATGTCTGGTGCCGCTCTTCGTCGTGCCAACAATGACTTGAATGTCGCAATACAACTCCTAGGTGATCCAGAGTTTCTCCGACAAGCTCGAGGAAAGATTAGGATTCCTTCCTCTAGTGGGGGTCCCACAACATCCGCTGCTGCTGCTGCTATGGCTGCAGTATTAGCAAGTGGTGTAGAAGAATCTGGAACAAGAACTGCCATTTCAAACTCCGAACATCTTCTTAATCAAGCTGACCAACTATTTGAAAGTGGTATGATGAACGAGTTTGCAGCTATGGCCGAGGAGGATAGAGAGAAAAGTGAAAAGGCGTATGAATCTCTTTCCAAGGACACCTACTCCGAAGAGGAGTACATTGATCTTGCATTGTCTGATGAAACAGAGTATATTGGGAAGTACAAAGCGTTGATCAATAGTTTGCGTTAATTGTTTTGTTTCACGTCCCATCCTTTCATCATATCAGATGAATATCCTCAAGCCGTGAACATTATCAAGGCGAAAAATCATTTACGAATGCGATCTAAAAACGGAAAGTGTAATACTAAAATGTAACCCTAATGCTTTATTCTCGTCGCTTTAAACTGAAATAAATCAACCAGTATAATTTTTTAAATCAATCAAGTTTTATAAAAAAAATAAGTACATGGTTTTTACTAGTAATTTACAAATACTGTGAGATAAAGAACGATCCAAATAAAAATGGCGAATTTTATATTCATTTATTTACTCTACCTTAAAAATTCAAGGTAACAGTCACTTTACTCAAAGGATAATTCATGCTTTGAAAGCATCTGAAATATCTGCAACTGCATCGTGCTCAAATTATGTAGTATGTACATTTTAGAGTAACAAAGACTGCAAGTACTGGACTCTAGCGGACATTGTATTTATTTTTATAGGTGCGTCATTGTGTAACTAATGCGTGGTTAGTTGCTCATGCTGATATATAAGATGTCCAACCAAAAGTCCATAGCTCGCTCGCTAGAAGCGGGCGGGACGGGACGTCGAACTTATAGTGAAGTATTGTATAATGCCATAAAAGCAAGTATTCAAACCAAGTATCATACAAATGGTTACTTCCCGGTAAACTTCACTCTTTTTAATTCTTGTCTTTTCGACTTGATAATTTGATACATATTATGTGATTGCTAGAGAGGGGTTAAGGTACTTAATAATGATGAAAGCCATGCACGTCTTATGGTCGGAGATTTACCGCATTATCGTTCATTTTTACATCAGGTATTAATGGGCATGTATGAAAGTTTGCATGGTGGTATGATGATGGTTAATGGTAGAGAACAGACGAACAGAGTGTAGTAAGTAAAATTCACAAAAATATAGTTTTTATTTCAGGGAGGGAACATGCCAACGAGGGACAATGAGCGAACAAGCGCTGCTGAACGGAAGTCAACCATAAACTTAATGCTGAATGTATGTTGTTAGCGTACTAAAAATGTAAAAGTATTTGTTAGGGCAAGGTGCGTGGCAGAAAGGGTCGTGAAAAGTAAATGCCGTTTTTTTGTAGATAATAAAGAGTTTTTTTTTTAACAGAACAGAGAGAGAGTATTAGTAAATAATACTAACGTAAATACACTCTTGCACTTTGCTTTGCCTTGCCTAATTCCTTTGATGATTATGATTATTGAACTTTCTTTGAATGCATGAAGGGGTTTACATAAAAGGTAATGCCATTGCTATTGAAGAAGTCGAAACTAGAAAAGCAACGCAACGCAAGCGTCTTTCTTCCTCCAACAAATAGGCATCCATCCATACTCCATATATCATGCATTGCTTATGCGTTTTGCCTATAAGTAAAAAATATGTATACATAAATACATGTAAGTGATTTTGTTTGTAGTAGTTGTGGTTGATGTAAAGTAAATCACATACCATACCACGTCTACGTACGTCATCCCCTGGCCCTAAGCTTAGCATTTAGAATCAGAGATTACTATTGGTGGACGGAATAGTGTAGCTCGTCGTCGTCCCTAGAAAATTTTCAATAGCATTGAAAGGATTGGGTTTTGAATACCGGACAATGAACGAGCAGAGACCGAACACGCAGCAGATTGAGGAACAGTAGCTCCATCACACTAAAAAAAGAAGACAGACGGCGTCATTTCTTCGATCGCATTACTCAGCCACTCTTTCTTCGTCCTTAATTTCTCCTTCTCACTCTCCTAGTGTTGCTGCAAGAGTTTTTCGGGAAAATATCGAAATTAATTAATATTAAAGTAGTAAGTAGTGCTAAACTATATTATTTATTACTCACATATTTTCTCTATTCTTTGTAAGATATTTTTTCAAATTTCCTAAAAAGAAAATAATATTTTTTGTGCATTGTATATATCCTTTCCCCGAACTAAAAGAAATCACGTAGCCATTATTGTGTAATTCCACGTCCTGGTGGCGGTCACAGTAGTGAATTTCTTTAAAATTTACCCAGCGTAATAATAATGTCTGGTGGTCAAGATTTCTCTGAAGACATTACGAACGGAGGGTTTGCATCAGACGAGGTTGAATTGCATCACAACGAAGGTGACGAAGATATGGTTATGGGTGCGGACGGTGACCTTTCAGGAATGAATCAAGACGACTCCATGCAAGGCGCCTCAGGATCTGAGAACACAGGTGCGAATGGCGATGGACATGGTGACGACGGTAAAGATGGAAATCAAGAAAGTATGGAACATTCAGTCGACAATTCAGCATCTGGTGGTGGGAACGCCGATCAGTAAGTCACTTTGTTTATGTTATTACTATCTTACATTTTCAACAGAAACAATCAACGTTTATTTTAAATTATTCGGAGGATCCACTCATGTTAGGAAATTAGTGCACTTGTTACGTATATGTGCCATGTTTAAAATTAGTTAATTTTGCTGCCTGTTTTTGGGGATTTCCATTTCTCTCAAAATACTATTCAAAGCAAGACTTAATTACCAACTTTTGTAATTTGTCCCAGTCATATACAGATTTTCTGATGATATGATGACCCATCTTTTTCATGCCATATTCGTTGATATAGTTGACTTTAACTGTGATGTCTACCGTTGCTTGTTGATTCCATCTCGATTGCTCGTAACGCCAGAAATTTCCAAGTCATTTTAACGTTCAAGTTCATCAATTCCGAGTTGAAGATGAGAATCGAAATCGAAGGGTTTGGTTTCTCTCTCTGGAGGCACTTTTCTTATTAATAATTAGAGTACGAAATCTTTCTTTGTTTCTTACGTTTCTCAATGACATTTTTTTCTATTGATAACGACATTCTGCTTGGTTTTTGTGATTTGACATTTAATTAATATGAAATGGAGGACTTCCTGCCTCCTCAGGCTCCTTAGGAGTTTCACAATAACATAGAATGTATGATGGCAAATGTTCATGATGAGTTGATTTGGAGAGCAAAAAGGGATTTGACATGGATGTGATTTGGTTTGGGCCGTTTTCAGGTTCTTGGGAGCTCAGTTGTTGGGCACCTGAGGGACACATCCGACCATACATTGGCATGACTTACAGTGTAAGAACCCTCTACTTCTGGATCCTTATGGACACCTGAAATCCCCCTTAAAAATAAAACTTTTGTAGGGCATTTTTTATATGAATGAATACGAGATTCAAGGCAGTGGTCACATAAACTCATTCAGAAAGCCCCTTTCAAACTCATTCAGCAAGTTAGACGCTAAAGCAGTTTTGTCTCTTATTGACTTTGACCAGCGTGAGATAATTCATAGAGTCATGAAGTTTGTTAAACTTAAATCAGCTACACTTTTTCTGATCATTTTTTTTTTTGACGCCAGACGTTACACATTTATTTTCTGAACAAGCCTTGTTAAGCTAAATAGAAAATATTTTGTTTTGCTTCCTGCCATTTGCTCATCATAAGTTAATCAGATCATGATATTTTGATACAATTTCTTCTTTCCCATCGTTCG
Organism: Lepidocyrtinus dapeste; assembly: GCA_036850885.1. NCBI lineage: Eukaryota > Metazoa > Arthropoda > Collembola > Entomobryomorpha > Entomobryidae > Lepidocyrtinus > Lepidocyrtinus dapeste. The sequence continues at coordinate 8,580 of JAANSQ010000426.1, forward strand.
TTCGTCAGATATTTTACGCTCAGTTTGTAATTAAAATTTCACTCCTCCAGTTAGAGTCTACTTGTTCCGATTAATTCGCAAGTCATTGAGGTTGATGATGATGGTTGCGTGATGATGGAGAGATTGCTTTTGGGTTGAAAAAGTCCATTTCAGACACACGTTAACGTAACATAACATCCGTCTCCGTTAAGTAATTTACTTTAATGTCGGATACTTTCTTCTACCTTTCCATTCCACACAGACAGAATGAAAAGAAGCCTTCTCTTGCTTTTCTCTCAACGAGACTTAAAAAGTTCAAGCCAATTCATTGATTGCATTCGTTCTATTTTTAGAGACATATTTTGCGTCACTGATTCTCATTTCACTCAGATTTATAAACGGTCGATTGTCGATTCTCTCAATAATTTATTTATTTAATGTTTATATTTTGCGGAGAAAAGTTTTTTGTCCGTTAAGCTTTTTCATTACAGCAAATGTGTTTTCAATTTTTTATTATAGGAAGCTCTTTATTGGTGGTTTAAGTTGGGAAACCACAGAAAGTATGTACATTATTTCTTTTAAAATTCAATTTACTTACTAAATACTAATATTTAAACAATTCGTATTTATTCAAAATTATAAAATTGCTTTAAACGGAATCGCGGATGAGATTTTTTGCTAAAAATGATTTCTCGCTATTTTAATTTTTGCCAACCTGTGTTCGTTCACTCACGTACTTCTACTCTCCAACCTTGTGCAACTGATTATTCCACGTTTGATGTTTGATAAAATTCTAAACCTAAAGAGGATTTAAGAGAGTATTTTTCCAAGTTCGGACAAATCGAAAGCCTTACCCTGAAAATGGATCCTGCCACCGGAAGATCTAGAGGTTTTGCTTTCATCGTATTCTCCGAAGTCGCCACGCTCGATAAGGTATATGACAATCAAGCTTCTTCCTCTGCCCATGTTTGTATTAAAAGTAAATAAAAATAATTTAATGGTTGGCTTAACTCTAAATTGTGTTGCAGGTTATTGCTGCTGGAGAGCATGTTATAAATGGAAAGAAAGTAGATCCCAAGAAGGCCAAGGCTAGGCACGGAAAAATTTTTGTAGGAGGTCTGACGCAAGAGATTTCTGACGATGACATCAAGTCTTACTTTCAACAATTCGGAAATGTAAGGAACATAGTAATTTTAAGCACAATAAAATTTATTATTTTAAAATGATGATCACTTCAGTCCTGCTACTGAACATATTGATGATACCCAATTACCATCCATCCTGTCTGAAAAAAATTTGACTTGTTAAAAGACTTTATTAGCAATTAATAGCTTGTATTAATATTGCCAACTTTTATTTTTGTATTTCAGGTAGTAGAAGTGGAAATGCCTATTGATAAGGTTAAGAACCAGAGGAAGGGATTTTGCTTCATAACCTTTGACAATGAACAAATAGTCCATGAATTGCTTAAGAAGCCTAAACAAACGATAAATGGAAAAGAGGTAAATGAAAATCGTCTCGTCCTTAAAAAAATATTCTGAAAAGCAATTTACTCGGTCAAATTGGCTTAAATTTGAATTTGTTTTTGTAGGTCGATGTGAAAAAAGCACAACCACCGCAAAACGCACGAGGAATGATGGCATGGAATACAATGGGTATGCCAGTTGGTCGAGGAAGCCGAGGAAGTTCCCGTGGTAGAGGGGGAAGTAGGGGTCGTGGAGATTATTGGGGAACTAGTGGATACCAGGGATATGGAGGTTACAACCAAGGCTACGGGCCCAGTGGTGCTCGTATGTCTAACTTATTTTCTTACGTGCTTTGAGTTGCGTTGCGTGTATTGCTCATTGTTCAAGCCTTCTGCATAAATCGAAAAGAGAAGCTTCATAAATTTTCATGCTGCAATGTATAAATGTCAAACTACTAAAATCAGAATTTGCTTATTCGTTAGTTTCTCGCTAAAGTCATACTCACATATTTAACAGGAGTCAAAGAGCCATTTCGTTTAATGCACACTGACTGCCGAACGAAACAAGCTAGCTGATTTTAAATTCGTAGTGAAAGCAAAATCATGTATATTTTTTGATGTTTCGTTTGATACGTTTGCAACTCAAAGTAAAATGTAATTCTGGAGGGTTTAACTGACTGCGAATTTGTTACTTGTTCAGGATACGGTTCAGGGTATGGTGATTATTATGGAGGTGGATATTCTGGCTATGGCGGTTACAGCGACTACTATGGTGGAAACTATGGGTATGAAGCATATGACACGTACGACGCTTACTCGAGTGCTCCACCAAGAGCAGCAAGAGGCAGAGGTAAAATCTGAACTTGCTGTAACTTATGATGCTTGCTTTGTAGATTCCGTTGACCTGGTGTGATTGACATGTTGAAAAGGGCTGAATGTTTGCAGGAGGTAGCTTTAGTGGGAAGACAAGAGGAACGCCTCGAGGTCAACCTAGGCATATGCCGTATTGAGAATAAATTTCCGGACTGATTCATCTTGTAGCTCTCCTCCTCATCTTACTACATAGTTATAACTCTTTAGAAATTAATTACATATGTTAGACTATAGTACTGCTATTCGCTATGAGTAAAGTATTTAGATTAAAATAAAAAATCTAGTTTTTAGTTTATAAAGCTAGTGTATTCAACTCTACATTGTCTAATTCCCATGTATTATCTTATTAGGTAAATTATTATTAGTTCTCTTGTACGGAGTAATTCGACAGAGTTAACCGTAGATTGTAAAATGTAGATTGAGTTTGAAATATTCTGTTCCAATTCTAAAAATATCTAATCCTAAAATCCTACATGAACTATTAGATATTTATAAATAAGGATATATATTAGGGTCGTTATGTGAATGGCCCTGTAAATAATCAACAAAACAGTAAAACTATTAGTAGTGACACATGTACTATATTATTCGTAGTACATTAACTACATAATAATGTACTATTCTATCTTCTGTAGAATTTCTAGGTCTAAAAATACTCTTTTATGTTTGTCAGTTTGCCTCGGCTGGAACATGATTTTCTTTTTCTCTAGAGTCTGTTAGTTGGTATAATTCATTCCATTCATTTGATTAATTTGCATTGTACCAAGTTGGCGGGTTTGATTCTTATTTCTGTCATTTACTATTTATTCGCTGGAATACTGTTACATTTCTGTATGAGCTATATAGCAGGCATTTGAATCATTCGTTGTACGGAATATTATTGTGTATGAAATTTGTTACGTGTTTTTTGAAAGATTTTACTATTCTATTGGTTAAGTTTATTTATTTGATAAGCTTCGTTCGGTTCAAAACAATTGAAATTTTTCCTGTGTGTACAGGAAAGAAATGTAACTTGTTAACGTTGCCGTTCCGTGTCAATTTTGGTAAAGACAAAAAAGATATGATAATAAAAACGTATGTACACTTTTAACTTTTTGGCTTTATTTACCGGTTTATTTTCTGTACAGATGTATTTAACATTTGGCAGTGATGAAACTGAGAAAACATATCGCAAAACCTGGTGCATGACATTACAGACGTGTATTTACCGTCTTGCATAATCATAAAGTGATGGTTAGGTCATTTCCTAAAAAATTGATAGATAATTCTGAACCTGGCACCTAAGAGTCCAAGCAAACCCATGAAAGTTCAAATCCTTCTTGGTGGTAAATGTAACTAAAAAGTACATATTTCTTGAACATTAATCGTCCCTTAAAAATTACATTAGTGGTAAAGTGAAATGAAAGAAATGGTGTAAAATGTATTTTGGCACTAAAATGATTTAGAAATGGATCTGTTTACACTATTCTGGAACAACAACTGCACCGAAGGCGTTTGCATTTTCACGTGCGTTACGCACATCATCACATCTTTCTTCGATGTCTTCGGTTGGAAGCTCGAGGCAGTGACCCCACTCTTTAAGAGTGATTCTGTGGTCATTGTCTACATCACATTGGTCCAGGAATGGGGCGATACAGTGTTCCATGGCCATTAGAGGAGCTCCTACAACGAAATCATTTAATGATTACTTTAAAATAAAAAAATTGATAAGAGTTGAGCTAAAGATCATTACGGATTGGAAAGAGCTCGTGTCTTGATACTACGCGATCATGAGGGTGTCCATCTAGATCGCACCATTTCCAAACGGCAGCAACAGCAGCGCGTCTCGACTCATTGCTAGATTTCTCAGCTTCCCTTTCCAGTTGGAAGAAGTGAGCGCTGAGCTCCCTTCTGTCGGCAAGTTCCCTCATGACGTTAAATAGCCAGTCCCTCATTCGTCTAGGGAAGTCTCCCATTTCCTCCACGTTACATGACTATGAAAAATGAAAAGATTTAAGAAATTATTAGAGATAAACGATTAAACTTGAGGCGCATATTATTTTGGAACCAATAGTATTATTACGCTTACCGGCATTTCTCTGCATTCACCATAGTAATCAATATGCAAATGTTTATTGATTGGATTTAAACATTCGGAGGAACCTTCATCACAGAGACATCTTGACCTGTACACCTCGCAGTCACTGGTCCAGGTTTCATTGTAGTTGCTGCAAACCCGACGCCTAGTATCATCTTCATCTGGGCAGCTTTTCATACAAACACATCTAGCCGTATTCTGAGCAGTTACTGAACATTCACGGCCAGCTCCACATTTCTTACTTGCGCAGGGATCTACAAAGGTTTTAAAAATTTAAATTTGCATGCTCTATTTAAGTAAAATTATAACGTCTTGAGCAAATAACCTTCCAGGGGTTGTTCCGCGGTATCGATTTCATTCTGTTCTATTCCCTCCGCTTCTTCAAGAGCTTTCAGCTTGGCCTCTAATTCAGCTCGAGCATTATCAGCAGCTTCATCGCGCTCCAGTAGTTGAAACACATCGGGCTCAGGTTCATTTTCAGGTTCCACTATGGGATTTGTTGGAACCTCCTTTCGTCTTTCATGTCGGACACGTTTTCGCTTCTACAAGAAATTTTTTATGACTCTACGGACTTCCTGTAAGTTACAAATTATGACCAAATCTTGTTGGCTTACCTTCTGCTGACAATTCACGTCCGAAGCAAGCAATGCCACCAGAACCAAGACCAAAATAAGTTTCCTCATTATCGCAGCTTTCTACAGGCAGAATAAAACTTTAGCAAAATTATCGGTTTGAATTTAGAAAATATTTAACTAAATTGAGATCAATGCTCTGGTTGGTGAAGTAAACTTAAAGAGTGTTCATGTTTTTCCAACATCAAAGCATACAAGCGAAGCCAAATGAGATCTGAAAAGAAAAATATATGACGCACTCCATTTAAAGAGGCAGCTTTCTGCCTCAGAAAATGTTGGAAGGGTAAGAAAATGCTCGAAAATTCTTTTCCCCTGGCATAGATAAGTATCAATGTCTAAAAAACCTCCAGCAATGCGAAGATTTGAATTTGACTACTTATATTTGAAAAGGATATACATATTTGTGTATGAGTGGAGGAAAGGACCATAAAATGTGTATCATATTCTTGAACTGTTCTGGAGTTTTCTTCGACTCAACTTTTTGTCATGTCATAATTCATTCCTCTCATACCTTCTAGCTTGAGGAGTAAAAAGAACTCAAAAATTAGAGACAAGTTGATTGAATCGCATCAATCATTAGTCATGCATTTGGCTGGGCTGGAGTTGTGTAAGAAATGAAAATGTCTAACGTGCCAATGTCAATCGTGGAATTATGGCCCAATTAAACCAAAATCCAGAGAGAATCCAGCATTCTAAATGAATGAGTTAAAATACAGCATTTCCACATTTCTTATGCTCCAGTTAGTCTTGGTTGGGATCAGTTATCATTTTGGGGTGATGTGAGACCTCTATCCAATGCAGTTTACTCTCTGTTCTGATTATTACTTGACCATAATATTCTCTCTCTGCTTTCATTAAAAAAGAAATTGCATGAATTCACCAAGTACATCGAATTTTGCTACAAGTGCGCAATTATTGTTCCACATCTTATCTTTAAGGAAGAGTGATTCAAAGAATGTATTTTTTTTTTTTGATTTTTCCATAAATCAATGAATTAGGAAGAGCTATATGGTATGAGTGACACAATAACATGTATAAGGGAGAAATAATCTTGGTTGACGAGAAAAACCATAGAAGATGTTGGACATTATAAATGTTTGAGTAAATATGGCTTAACGTAGCACTTAAGAGTGCATACATTAGTTGAAGGAGAGAGCAAACTGAGCAAAGTAAGCATATCGCAATTTGACATGAGTGTGGGTGTAAAAAAATGTGTAGGATCAACTTACTTGGTGATCATCACACAAAATATATGAAAGATTTGGTGAGTTCATCTTCAAAATAAATTCTCCGTTTCTTTTTCATTTGTAAATAAAGTGTTACTCGAATTAGGTATGCAAATGCGGCCTACACGCTAACATCCCTTAAGCTTTTGATTACTCACATTTTACTAATTGTTTGAATAAGTATGCAGCATATTAATGCACTGCAAAATGGAGAATTGCCTAAAGTAGGTGGCGATGGTAACTAAATGACTTTTGGAAGAAACATACATAAAAAATGAGAAATGGTTATGCTCAATGCTCCCACAGTGACAGAGAGAAGGTAGAGTTCATTCATCCATAATCCATCCTCCTACTGAGCTGACACCAAACAAAGTGAATGATCTTTAGATACAACAACCAACTAGTGTTCCTTACATTACTCTCTACTTTAATTGGAAAAATTTTCCACTCAATCAAATGAAATGTCTAATTGAATATAATTTAATAACAAGGAATTAATATCGGGACGATACTTTTTTTAAATTGCATTTTGCGAAATATCCAGGCTAATCAGTTCAATTTCATCATTGCTTTTTAATTAACAGAAATGTATTTTCTACCAAGTCAAAGCATTTTACCAAGGCATTAGAAAGGTGGGCGCATTTTGATCACTTTTCGGGGAAGCTTTTTTAGACTATTAAAATAATCTGTCTCTATTCAAGTTCCCAAATGCCAAATGACATACCAATGTCCTAATTCAGTTGTGCAGTCATCTTTCATCTACTACCTACACTGACAGGAAATGGTCACCAAATGAAATGACACTTGGGCAAATCTACATTCCAGATCATTAACTACGTCCCACAAAAACGAGGGAAAAATGCATTCAAATTCAAACTACTTAATTTAACTAAATGTATGTAAGTAACAATGGCAACATGATACACCTGTATTGTATCTCAGCGCTCAACTAGGTACTTTTTAATATTAATATTGTTTCGTACTCACCTTTTTAAGAAACACAAGCAACTCAACCACACACCAGCAGCTCTACAAGAGCCGGAGAAGGAATCTCAAGACTTAAGGAGTCCAGTTCTTTCCGAATCGAAAGCAAAGGAATAACTGACAATGGGCATGTAATAATAAGGCAAAATGCATTTAGGACGTTATTCTGATGGGGAGGCAAGCGTCAACTTATGATATGATTGGGATTTCGATTCGAAATAACAGGGATTGGATACGCAACATTTATATGCATATATTTCTTGTATTTTTCTAATGGCTGGTTCTCCTCGCAAACATTAAAGCGACAACAGCGTCAGCATTCTTTACGAGTTTTGGAGTAAAGCAAAGGGAAGAAAGACGATAAAAAAATATGAAGAAAAAGAGAGAGAGAGAGTAGGACAAGAAGAAATGCTTTCTGCATGAAAGACTTCTTTTCAAATATATTTTTCTCAACACATTATTCTGCGAGTTCGCTTAAGGACGTTGATAAAGATAAAACCTCCCTCCGCAGTCCATAACGAATATTATGCTCCTCTTGAATGAAACCCAGAGTATTAAGCACAGCTTCAAACTAAATAGAAAATGTAAAACTCATTCACAGACTAGACGAAAAATCCATGCCAGGAAAAAGAGAGCCATCATGATCATCCCATTTACCGATATTATTGGGTACACAAATTTTGTCCAGGAAAAGGGAAGTCGTCAGACCTACATACATGTATGATGCACACATAATAAGCATCATCTCATCTCTTAGAGATTACGAATTGGAATAGACCCACAACAAAGACCATTTCAGTCTGAAATTTAGACTTGGCTAAATGACGGATGCAGCTGCAAGGCCCAAAATCGAACCCAAGACTCCAAGAGAGAGGCCATTCTTAAGACACTCTACAAATAAAATCTTCACTTCATTACATAACAAAGCTTTTCTGTCCCGCTCTTCTCTTGCAGCCTGCACTCTGCCACTGTCAGGTTTGTTTTAGTTCAATTTCATATTTACGCTTATAGGAGACGAAAGACTTTGACTATCCCGATCCCCACAAAGAAATATCACGCCTGTTTCTTTTCCTTGCCACCGGGAGCACTTTTAAGCGGAGCGGATCGAGTTTTCCAGAACATGCGTTTCCTTAAACATAATCAAACTGAGTGTATTCAGCTTCATCAAGAACATCAATATCTACACGCGTTATGCTATATTTAAATGAATAATTTCCCCAAGTTTTTAAAAAATGCCAAAAGAGAACGAATAAATATGAGATGATAATTAAATAAAAAATCTTAAACCAACTGTATTTCATTTGTCACGAATGTTGCTTTCTTTTTATTTATTTTTTAATTTTTTTTGTTTGGTAAATTAATCGACGGGTTTAACCGATTTTTGAACGCTTTTTTTGCTGTGTGTACAACCATTTGCAAAAATATTACATTAGTACATATTATGTAGTTCAGTATTTTAAACGCGACATAATTTTTTTCTTTCTTCCGGTTTCTCTGTAGATGTGTATTTTGTTTTATGAATATTTTTTTCGAATAATTGTTTTGGGGTGGGGTAAGAGGGAGAAATAGATAAGAAGTAACCTACAACGAAATACTTTTCTGTCACGAGCTCACTTTAGTTTCACGAGTAACTCAATATTAACTGCCAAATAAAAACTTACGTTATTTGGCAGCCCTCTGCTTTATTTCTTTGCCTGCGTCGTCCTATCATCTTTCTTGACCAAATTATATTGTTTAAGGTTATCCAAGGCATAATAATATTATAGCAATAGTTGAACTTTGCTGCAGCTTGAAATGGAGTCTTAGTCTAAGTTCCAAGACAGCGTTTTATGAACTTGTGGTTATTATTGGCTCAATATAGTTTAATACAATAACAATAATAATAATAAAAAGGTGAACTGACGTATTTATATCTTAACTCACGGGGACTTCTTTTTGTTAGGGTACGGAGTTAATGCATTTTAAACTTAAATCGTACTTGTTTTTTGCCGTTGCATCCACTTAAATTATATACTTTTTCTTTTCTTTTAGACAGACAGGGAACTAACAATGAGACTGAGGGTCTAATTCAAACTCAACCAAAAACAAAAACACTCCAAAGACAATCTAAAAAAGGAGGGTTATTATTTAAATGATTTATAAACACAATCTTGTTTCTTCTTTCATTTTCCTAGTCATAAGGTAGTATTATTGATAACCTTCTATTTCTTATGTATTTATCTCAGTAAAATATTATTTTGTATCAACGAACGCATTCAAATTCCCTATCAGTAAAAAAACTAATATCCTTTATAATTTTCAGTACAGCGACGACGAGACGGGTATATTTTTTATACTTGCACTATTATAATGTGACATTTGCGATTTCTTTTGTTAATGCCTGCAAAATAGTTTTACGTTATTTCACATTACCGTTACAGTTATTATTATCATTAATATTACAAACACATATATATATTCACCTAAGGCTGGAACAAAACCAAAAACAACGAAGAAAATAGCTCAAAAAAATTTATAATCACTGGTTGATGTTATCAACATTAATTACGCTTTTTATTTATAATTCACCATCCCTTCAAAAAAAAACAGTTGACGAGTTGACTATTCGTAAAATATGAAGTTTCAAGTTAATACAACATTTAAAACATGAGCTTACACAAAAAACTGTTATCTCTCTTTAAAAAAACGCTTCCTTTAAAATTATTTTTAAAAACAAATGCCTTACATTTTTTACTCATTGTTTCCTCCATTCTCTGCTCGCAAGCATGTATTTTTTTCTATCACCTTGTTTAAAATTGGTTATTTTTTCAGCACGTACCACACACAACGATATAAATAATGATGATAATAATAAATGCTACGTATCCTTTACGCTTGCTTAGTGGCATGCAACAAAATTAAATTAACTATAATATAATGACTCCTTCCAAGGTTTCACCCTCTGTAAAATAACCGAAGAGATGCTTAGCCAGAAGAAAGATAAAACAGCAACTATCCAATAATAATAACAACTGTATACGCACACTCAACTCTCGCACTAGTTTTCATTCAGATTCGGAGAGAACAAAAACAGAACAGAATTTATTTCCCTTGAGTACGCTTCGTATAACCACTGCTAATTAAATGAAATTATTCTGTAAACGTTTACGACTGTAGTATGCAATACTTTGTAAAAGAAGGACTCGGTATTAATATCTTAAACTGAGAAAGCCTATTTAAAAGCAAAGTTAAGGAGAAAAAACTAGGATTCTGAAAGTTTGAAAGTATCGTAGTAAATTGCCTTCATACCATACCTACCATCCGTATTAAATTAAGTTTACGTAGCTCTTAAGAGAAAACTGATACGGTTTCCAGAAAGAAAACGTGATATAATAAAATGTACATTGTCCTATTCGTTAAATTACAAAGTATGTATGAATCAACCAAAGAGTAAATGCTCCTAATTTTAATGAAACCAACGAGAAAAAAAAACCTACTACTTGTGAGACACAGTTTAGAAAGAGCTACCATATAAAGGCAACTAATTTCCCCGTCCTCCTCCATCTCGACCTAATCCTCGACCGATACTTCCTCTCTCTGACATGCCACCACCTCTACCTGGATTCCCACCACGATCCCGATCTCCGCTCATTCCAACTCTGTTTGAACCTCTAAACGTACGGGACTGAGAGCGCATGACATCTGATGTGCGGTTACCTGCTGGGGAGGCGGCATCCATACGGTTATACGGCGCGTCATCCTCAGGTCCTATTCGACCAGACCTTTGTGAACGCTTCGGCTCGACGTTGAGTCGACGTGAACCTCCACTACTCATCTTCATGCAGATGTCTCCCTAAAAAACAAAGATAGGACAATTTTGAACAATCTGAATTTTGTAGTATTTAATGCAAATGAGACCTAATATTTAATACCGACCTTTTTATCAATTGCGGATTGAGCTGAGGCGGCATCTTCAAACACTACGAAACAAAAGTATGGGACTTTGGCTCCTGTACTTTTCGGGGTTGGTTTTTGGATTTTTACTTCTGCCACTTCGCCATATACCGAAAAAATTTCCTAAAAATGAAATAAAAAACAACATTTATTCCAAACTCTGACGAGGAGTTTTCCTAACCATAGTATTATTTACTTACTTTCATATCCTGGATAGTAGTGTAATGTGGTAAATTGCCGACAAACAATTGATTTGCATCTGGATAAGTGTTTACAGGCCGTCTACGATCTCCATCTACACTGCCGGTGTCATCATTTATATTGGTACTAGAACGGGAAATTAATCTTTCTCTGCGGTTTGGATAGTTGTCCCGATCAGTCCCTGGCCTGTCCCTATCACCTCCACGATCACGGCTGAAACCTTGGCCTCTGGAGGGACGTGGTGGTAATCCCTTATTAAGTCCGGTGGATGATGGTAAAGGCGAAATTTGAGGTGGTGATGTTATTCCACCCTCGTTGACGCTAACGGTCTATAAAGTCAACAAATTAAACAACACCTTGTAGATTTTCTGAATTTCTTCTATGCAAATTATTAGGTCAAGATTCCAATATGCCAAGGCAAATGAGCTTTCTTCCAGATAGATAAAGAAAAAAAAATTTGCATACATCAATGTAGTAGAATAGACTGTGTCTTACCATTTGGGCATTTCCTGGGCTGCCACCGGCTGGCCCATTACTTCCTGCTGATGATTTGCCGGTGGCAGCTAGGGGTTTGAAATCTGTGTTGAGTTTCGCTGGCTTCGACATAACTGATGATCCAGATTTAAACAAATTCGCGTACGTCTTTGGACCGTTGTTAGTATTAACTGGCGGTTGCTCCTCCTGTTCCATGACAGGTGGCACGACAACACCAGCCAAAGGTTTTACCGACATTGCTGAGTCTTCATCACCAGCACCACTTTGTTGACTTGAAGACAAAGCAGGAGTCTCCAATGGGGACTTGACCGGTACTTTCTCCTCCATGGTTACTTCCATCAAGTTGTTAGGAGATGCAACTGCCGCCGATACAGTGGGAGGGGTCATTCCACCACCGGGGGATAATTTTGGGACCGTAACCGTAGTGGACACCGGAGAAGTAGGATCCGCAGTAACGATCTCACTTCCTCCGTTGATATCACCTTCTTTGTCATTATCGTCTGCTTCTTCGGTGTCCACTGGTGTTGACTCGGGAGGAGTCTCTGGCTCGCCGTCATCGTCGCAAAATATTTCATCCTAAAATTAATTTTATAGTTAATTTAATAGAATAGTTTATGAGTATAATCAAAATCAAACAAACCGTAATTACTAATAATGCGATCGTACTAAAAACTAAAATTATTTATAACCAAGTTTACCTGATAGTGGAAGATGTCGTTCCTTACATAGTATCGCTTAGGGTTTTGAGGAGCAAGAACAAACGTTTGCATGAAGCGCCTCATGGGTTGGCCGTTGTTAGAGAGCTCTCCGGTAACTTGAATAACCACCCCGTTCCCCAACGTTTCATGGGAGTCAACCTAAGGAACAAGAGAGCACAAAAGTAACAAAAATCACATTCACAGGAATTGGCTAACTAGTAATTGGCTGGAGCCGCAACGTACCTGTCGGATTTTGGCGTGACAGTTATGAAAATTAAGGGACTGAATTCTTTTGTGAATTTCCTGTTGCCCATACGCAACTTTCGAGTCCCTGGCTGACGCCCCATGGACAAACGATGAATCATCCGAGTAGAAGCGATGCAGATAGAGTGGCCCTTGGTTTAACACGGTGTAGTATTGGCGAACAAACTCGAGACCCACCAGGTAAACATTGTTGTTCGTGTTATTGGCATTGAGGTCCCCGGCTGGACTTAGATGATGTTTGTCTTCCATGACCATTCTGCTTTCTGCTACACTCTGCTACTCGAGATGATTATTGAGGAACTCGGCTTACGTTATTCGAATCAAACCGAAGATTTCTTCGCCAAGTTATTCACCAAAATTAACTTCAAACAGAGATTTTAATCAAGTCTTCACTACGTCGCTATTAGTTCGCGCTCAGTTTTCGATTTCCGCTTTATAAAATTAACTTGTGTCAAAGTCAATACAATAATAAAGAGTACAGTCTACAAACACAAAATACAAAGATAATAAAATAATTAATTAGTTACGCTTCGACTAGGATTTGTATTACTCAAAATGTGTAAACTTTTTCCAATGATTACTCGCTGTTGTTGTTTAGCACAGACTTATTCACGTTATTGTACAGTTTATTGCCTTTTTCCAGAGTAAAAAGTAAGAAAGTTGAGAAGGAGAAAAATTTCTGTATTAGCTTAAAATTTGGAGTTTCTTTTGCAATAAACGAATCTTTCTTCAGGTGAGATAGAAGAGTACGCAGCGCAGTAAACAATAATAATAATATTTGTCATAAAAATGAGATACTTGGTTTGTCTTTGAGAGTAATCGAGTAAAACTGTGGTAAAAGTTTAAAATACTATTTGAATCAATGAAATATTTTCTTTAAAAATTAGTGAAAACATTAACGATATGCCTTAAATGATTTCTTCCTTTCGGAGTGCAAGAGTATCAGTCAGTAACTGATCGTAGTACCGCAAACTTTTGGTAAATTTAAGGATAATTTTTCAAGAGAAGTGACCAAGTGACACCGCACAACGTACAGAACCAAACAAAGGAAAATTGTCTTCTTCAGATACTAACATTCGCTCCTTCTCCTTTCTCTCTTGACTATAACTACGTTTCCTCTTGCTTGAACTTGATAGTAAAGATTCCTTGATTTAAATATCTAAAGAACTGGATAAGTTACAAAGGCCTAATAATTATGTATGTAGTGACTCATAAAAAGGCAAACGTTTATGCCGCAGCAGAGAGTAAGGCAGATAATAAACAGCGCAGCGTTCTTCTATCACTTGACGATAATCGACGATTTTGTTACTTTTAGTTATAATTTGTATACCTTTGAAATCCGAATATGATACACTGCTACTATGTTGTTGTTGTTAAAATTAAAACTAATGTAACGTTTTGATAACTTGTTTAACTATTGTTATTATTATGATTAAGCTATATAATGAAGTCGTAGCAGTTTAAGACTTAGATATTTATTTTTTACACAATACTAACAATAAGTGATAATATAAAGTACAAAAATTGAGAGAATTTGTGCCACAAGAAAGCTACTGCCCGTGTTCTTTATGTCTCGGACTTTTTTTTAAATATCGAAGAGGATAGATAGATGGTTGGTATTGCATTGATAGTTTTACGCGTAGCTGCCGTACGAAGTAAAGTAGTAGTATACGAGAAAAGAGGAGGAAAGCAAACACTACATTGAAGCATGAAGCATTACAAACGCTATATCGTCTCGTATTTGTCGGAACATACTCTTATAGTAGGTATGGGTATATGAATGTACCACATAGGACGACGAAAATAATACAACAATAGTGTGCGTAATATCATCTCTAAATCCATTTTCTAGTGAAGTATTATGTTACGTCGTTCCATTATTATTACAATACATAATACATTACATGATACTGTGCGTGTATTTAGCGAATTGTATTTTTTTACCTATTATGCTTCCTTCTTTTTCTCCATTGCAAATTGTACTGCTTCTTGGCGTTCCACTCTCTCTCTCTAAATCATTTGCTCTTCCCAGTCGACTATTTTTCTACAAATTTTCTTCGTTCGAGTTGCTTTTACAGCTCGTTGTAGACGGCGATCATGTTCTTCGATCGAAGAATATTTTTGAGGAATATGTACGAGCNTTTTGAGGAATATGTACGACCGCAATTGTATTTATGCGCAGAGGTGAATCAGAACTGAGTTTGTTGTGAAAAGTATACCAAACCGAACTTATTCGTTGCTAGCTACTGACTTTGCTTATTCCTGCCTCAAATTTTCATTCTAAATAAAAAAATCAGCTGGGTCTTAATAAAATGGCACTAAATTGCCAATTGCTTGTAGATTGCTTTAAGTGTTTAGCTCACTCCTGTTTCTGGGATGTGGGAAAATGTTATCTTTTTCCACAAAGTGACAAGTTCCTAGCTACAGGCCCAGACGCCAGAAACTGTCCACAGGAAGAGGAAAAATACTGCCAAGAACCCACCTCACTCACAATTCCAATCGCAATAACAGCAGTGGTGGGGGTGGCGATTGGTGCCGCTGCAGCTGCAATTTTTTTGAGAAAGAAAAAGAGAGGCTCATCACTAACTGAGAAGAAGGAGGAAACTAAAACCGAGGAAGATGAACCCAACGAAGTACTTGTATACAGTGGAACTAGTTGTCCCCCCTCGCGCAATCTAAGAACTCAGTAGTAGCGCCCTGTCGATCCCACTTACCTCTTAAACCAACGGCCCTTTTAAGGGCCACCATATAACACGAAGAGCAATCAAAATAAATCAATATTAATAAAAATTAAACTGGCTTTGTTTGCAAATTGACCATTCTGCCAAATGATAGTAAATGTGCACTGGCTGTGATCCGTAATGACTGCTCTGATCCATAATCACTCCAATGATGACAGCTCTGATCCATGATCAGTCCAATGATTAGGGAAGCCGACTGAACCTGACTCCATGATGACTCCTATGAATAGGGAAACTGACTGAACCTGACTGTGATCCATCATGACTTCTATGATTAGGGAAGCTGACTG
>JAANSQ010000427.1:0-24430 GCA_036850885.1 Lepidocyrtinus dapeste
CATTCATACTAAAATCATATAATGATTATGATGATGTATTGATTTAATGAGGAAGGATTGCATAAAATTGTGGAATATCTAAAATATTGACCCTATAATCTGTGCAGCTGTGTTTGGTGGTAAATGGTCGAATCGTGACTTGGAACCTGTTAAACTTTGCACTTTAAGCTATTAATTATTTGATTTTTATTGAAATGGATTCCACTAAATGTCAAGAAGAAGCTTCAGGTAGTTCAACTACTCCAGGTAGTTCAACTATTCCAATTAGTTCAACTACTCCAGGTAGTTCAACTATTCCAGGTACTTCAACCGGAATAACACGTTTTGATTCACAAGTCCGTGAAAAACCTACTGCCATCTTCTCACTACCATTTATGAAAGAAAGTAAGAGTGAAAGTGAAGAGGAATTCAACATTGAGTCGCTTATGGTATCGGCCCTGGATTTAAAGCAGGATTACTGCACGACCGGATGTTCCAAACTGGATGAGTTTTTTAAAGGAGGCATTCCAACTTTTGGGATAACTGAGTTTTACGGAGAAGCTGGTTCTGGAAAAACTCAATTTTGCTTGCAGCTAGCAATTAATTGTCAATTGAATGAGAATGAGGGTGGTTTAGAATCAGGTTAGTGCAAAGCATACATGCATCATATACAAATCCATCCTTAAGAGTTATTTTAATGATTTTATTTAAACAAAGGTGTGTACTTTATATGCACTGAGGGACCGTTTCCTTCAAAACGATTGGAGGAGCTAATTACAAACTACCTGGAGCACCATTCAGTAGAAGACAAACAACAAAAAAATGTTGTTTTCACAAATAACATTTACATTGAGCATGCAACGACAAAGGTTTTGGAAATGAAAAAAATAATTATATGATTTAGATTTTATATTTTAAATGTCATTTAATTAACATTTCAATAGGAACAACTGACTGCCTGTATTGACGTGAAACTGCAAGCCCTTGTCCGACAACTGCATCCAAAAAAGATTAGGATGGTTATCCTAGATTCAGTGGCTGGCATTTTTCGCCAAGAAACTCAAAACTTTGTCCAGCGAGCAGTGTTCTTACGTGAATTGGTCCAATCTTTGCATGAATTTTCTCTGGAACATCAGGCAGCAATCGTAATTTGCAATCAGGTGAATATTGAGGGGTAGCAACTTCAACAAAAGATTTTATGATCAAAATAATTACTTTAATAAATTTTATTCAGGTGACTGCAAACGTGAGATATGGAACAACAGATGCCGCGCTTGGAGAGGCTTGGAAGCATCTAGTCACCACTCGCATTTGTCTAGCCAAACAAGGTAAACGCGGCATAGACTCACAGTCTTATCGGCGAACAATTAATGTTGACTTTAGCCCACACATCCCAGAACAGAATATCCAATTTCAGATTGATGCAGCTGGAATCAAGGCAATTATTGAACAATGAATTAATATAAAAATTACTTTGTCTTACTTTTACTTTGAGTGTCTTTATTGATGAAAAATGTAATTAGGTTGTAATTATGTTATGTTTATTCTAAACACTTTTGTTTCAAAATTAATGTCAATTAAATTAACTGTCGTAAGCCCTTATCTTTCTGAATTTATAAACGAGTAACATTTTTGTGCACTTGAAATTGCCTAATCACTAATATTTTTCAACTATATCAACACTAGTCCTCATACCGTTGGCCGATAAGCGTCGTCAAAATGGCATAATCATTCAAGAATTTATTTCAAAAAACAAGAAAATCAATGCATATAAAAAGTATTTACAATGGCTTAATCGATAATCGTGTAATAATTCGTGACTGAATGGCTATTGATAATTGAATTTATTTATTGAGTAAATGAATTCATTAATTAAATAGTTTAAACAGCTCCTGGAATGCAGTCGTTGGATGATCTTCAATGTAATGTTTATACATTTGCTTTCTTTTAAACGTTGTGAAAGGGCACAATTTGCATTCATACATGTCTGTGCTGCTGGAATATTTGGCATTGATAGTTTTGTAGAGAATGTTTTCTGATTTAGCAACAACTTCCGGTTCAGTAATTGTTGGATCAACCGCTTGTTTGTTTTTGAATGCACACCAATGGCTGACGGAAGTGAATTTAGTAGCATCCAGCACGGTCATAACCCCTTGAATTTCTGTAGTAGAAATACAGGTACCTGATTCATTTTCAATCGATGTTTGTTCGTTGAAACTTTTACTTTCACTGCTCAGGTCTTCTTCTTGTTTGTTTAAAAATTCCTCTTTGTCGTTTGAATTAGTGATTGCAACAGTAGAATGTTGTAAAATGTCCTGTATAGTTTCCGTTTGCAAGTAATTAATAGGAATGAGTTCGCATGATGCTCGTTGTAGATTGATTACTTGAATTACAATCATAATCTTATTTGGCGGAGCATTGTCATTACAAGAGTCATTATTGGTGTCGTTGTTCCCTGGTTTTTCATTAGTATTAACTTTCGGCGTTTCCGGTGCAGCGTTTTGATCAAGAGATTTGTCTTCTTTACTGCTCAGCATGATTATTGATTCGTCCGAGTTTTGGCAAATTTTTTCCCCAACAATTTTCGTCTTCTTGCAAACACTTGAATTAGTTGTTGTCACCTTTCTCTTTAACGATCCTGATAGTTTACCTTGATAATTCCTGCTGATCGAGGTCGCTTTATTGGTTTTGTTGGTTTTTTTATCCATTTCATCTGTTTCACCGTAACGATATATGCAAATAAACTTGTATTCTTGCTTTTCAGATAACCTTTCACGATGCAATAGGTTGTGGGTTTTGTGATTTTCAAAAATGTTAATGATCTTTGAAATCTTTTAACCAATAACACTGCTGCATGCACCCCTTCACCGGACACTTTCAAATATCTACTTGTTCGTTCATTCTAATCAACAAATCTATTGAGCTTGTTTATTTAATTTAACCTTTTTGTGTGATTTTTATGGAAAATGTGTGGAAAAACAGAAAGATAAGGAATAAAATCTTTTATGTATACATGAAGCGGTTTTGATGCATTTTTTCATGAACGTAAAAGTTTCATGTTACCCCTTTTGTTTCTTTCCTGTAGCCGCGACTTTTTTAATGTAACATTTTCCTATTGTTTTCTTTTCTTCTTTTACGCTCTATTCTTTAATTCAAGTATTTATTTAGAGATAAAGTTTCAATAAATTTTTTAAAAAAATGGGCAAGTATCCTAAAAAGTGTAACCTTTGTGTAAAGTCGAATTTCTTGTTCAAAAACTACAATTCATTAAGAACACATATTTACAGTATACATCGTCAAGATAATCCGTTAATATGCCAAAAAGAAAACTGCAGAAGCAAGGGTCGGGTTTTTAAAAGCAGAACAAGTTTATCAATGCACCAAATGTCATGTCCAGCTCCAAAGATTGTGTCGTGTCTTAAATGCGGAAAGAAGTTTGGATATAAGAAAAATCTAAAGTGTCATGAAAATTTTTGTAATGGTGTCATTGAAGGGTCTCTAAAGTGTCCAGTGTCAAGTTGTTTGGCGACATTTAAATCCAAACGAGGCCTCGAGACTCATACAAAAAATTGTCATCAATTTAATAATTATAAAAACAAGTGGGATGTAAACGCGACCTCAATGAAACAGCAGCAAATGAAACAATTTTCTATTAGCTTCTCTTCAAATTATGCTGCAAAAATTTGTGGTCTAGATGCAAATGACATAATGTATGTAAAAAACACCTTAACTTTGATGAGTACGATAGTGAAAGTAAGCCATATCGCAGACATCAACTCAAACATTGCTTCAAACTTGTTGGAGAAACCAGACGTTTTGAGTGTTTCAAAAAAAGCCAGACCTTTTTTGGATAAACAAACAAACAATTTTTGGTGCATTGTTTTTTCCTCATAAACTAAAATGAGGTGAATCTTAAATAAATGAGTAACAAATAAAGTTTTATATGGATTTTTGGACCAGTATAAATGTTGTAGTCAAATCGCACACACAAGAACAAGAACGCAAAAAAATTCATTTCAAATTGGATCGTGGCAAAAAAAACAATTCCTGATAACATTGCAATTAATTTTGTTGATAGTGGTAGTAGTGGTGGTGGTGTAAGTGTTTGTCAGAACAATAACCAAATGGCTTCAAAAATGGCTTCGAGAATGGCTTCAAGAAAGGCTTCAAGTGGAGGTGATGAAGAGAGAGCAAAATTTTCAAAGTTGAGCCGCAGGTCATGGAGTAGAGAATAGTGAGGAAAAAATATTTTATTTGGAATCAACAATATTATTTGAATTGATTGAGATATTTTTGATATTTTGAAATAAACTTGTTTATGTTTTTCTGATAGTTCTCAAACTACTGTTGGTGATGCTATTAAACCAGCAAAATATTCAAAGTTGAGTCGCAGATCATGGAAAGGACGAGAACCTGCTGAGGAAAGTACGAAACAGCTGAAACCAATACTGGTTTCTATTGAAGTGGTACATTAATGTTCATACATTCAATTATTTTTTTTATTAATTCTTGGTTGAAAAATAACATAAGTTAACATTTCTCTTTATATAGTTAATCAACGCAATCAAAACTGGAAACTCAGCCTACATGACGGCTAAGCAGTGCTCAAAATTGGAATTGCAAATGAAAAACTTGATCGTTTTGGAGTTGACCGCTGCTTCCAGAGAAACTCTTTCCAAACTTGGGGCTATCATTGATGACGCCAAGGAAGTAATTGCTGCAACCAATGACAAGTTTGTCTGGAAAATCATCCGTCACGTAAGAAAGGCGATTAGATCAGCTGCCATATTTTTTATTGACGGACGACAGCTTCAAGTCGACTGGGACAAATTAGTCGAAGAAATATGCCATTATTATGAGAACGAAATCTACGAGGACTCGCAAGTTATTTCTGAACTGGAAGAAGGTATTGTCGACCTCTCAACCTTGAATGTCTTGAATGATTCAATCTTTTTACGCTCCGAGATGCTTCAAGAAAGGTATTTATGTATTAAATGTATTTATATATAGAGTCAGAATTAAAAATTTAAAAATTAAATGAGAATTGAATTTATTTTAGGGCTGTGCAGAATTACAATAAGGTGTGTTTCCTTATGAGATCATCACGAGCTACTGGCCGTCCTGTTCAGAAACCCATGATGCTACATGCTCCAGTTTCAGGTAAACCATTAATAATAAGCTATCTCCCTTAAGTCATACTTAATTGAAACATGACTAAAACATAATTAATGAATAACATATATGATTTTAGACTATAAAGTGGTAGCTGTTCGGATGGCGATGGAAAAGTTTATCAACAACAAGGGATACTTGTTTACACCAGACTACGAACAGGTACTTCAGGTTGTAAAGGGTGTAAATGAGAAAGAAAAGCTGAATTTGTCTTCAAGGTGCTTGAATACTATTGGTAAGGTTTGAACTATTTTGAACTTGTATATATTTTTTTTTAAATTAGGTAAATTTGTTTACTTTTTAATTTATATTAGCCACCAGCATGTTTGAGCAAATCGTAACTGCATCTGCTAATCGTCGACGTTTTGATTTTACTTGCTCCTTGGAGGATATTGGCATTCATTTTGATGAGCTGGTAGACCCTGCAGCCAATGATCCAGAACTGGAAGCCAAGTTGTTGCAGAACAAGAAATCAAGGACTTCAGAAAATGCAATTCTATCTCACTTTACCCAAAAACAACTCGAGCTTGAATTGAAAGAGACTGACGGTTAAGTGGATTGATATTATTAGTTGATTTGTAAATAAATCAATTAACTAATCATTTATAATATACCTAAAATACAATTGAATTGTTAATACAAATTTGTACATTTAAATATTGATTAAGCAATCAAGACCAAACACGTTTTCAGTTCTTACACATTTTTTATAAATCTTACTCATCCAAGTCAGTATGATATAAATGCATTAGACGTCTGTAATTTCATTATCTGTTTGTTGTTTGTTTTGAGAAATAAAATTTGATTTACTGAAATTCCATCAAATATTTGATCAATTTCATCAAACAAAACAATGGTGAGAACTAAACAAACTGAGAGACAGGAACGTGTTCCCTATCCTGTAGCAACAAACCCGGTGAAAAAAAGGAAAAGTGTCAAGTTAAAATCAACGACGAAGGCGTCAATTGCCAAGAAAAAGCCCACCGGAGAAAAAGTGCAAAAAAAGAAGCGCTACAGGCAAGTCGAAACAAATCTGCAATAACTCTTGGTATAATTGGATAAACTTTTTTTTCTTTTCTTTTTTTTAATTTGATTGATTCATTAGGCCTGGGACCGTTGCTCTCCGTCAGATACGAAAGTATCAGAAGAGTACAGAAATGCTGATTCGACGACTCCCATTCCAGCGTTTGTGCCGAGAAGTCGTAATGGACCTAGGATTACGTGACTACCGATTCCAAGCTCAGGCATTGGGGGCTTTGCAGGTATTGATATTGATTAACGAAATATATTAACAAAACAATTTTTAAAAAATTATTCATTGCAGGTTGCAGCCGAGGACTACATCGTAGGCCTCTTCCAAGACGTGAACCTCTGCGCGATTCATGCCAAACGTGTAACAATCATGCCCAAGGACATCAAGTTGGCAAGGCGCATCAGAGGTGATTACAACTAAACCCAAATGTTGTATGATTGATTGAAATCAATTTTGATTAAATACAGATTAGAAAAGCTATCAAAACTATCATTTAATTTATTAGCATCTTACAAGTTCATTGATTGTAATTGATTAACTCATTAACAAAAACTCATTCAAACCAAACCTCATAATCAAGCACAAATAATCAATCGTTAATTAAATTCAGTTTCATATCTATCGCCTATTATGATGTTGCATGAGCGACTCTTCCAAACACCTGACAATGTCCCTTGCTTCTTCCAACATTGAAAGTTTCCGTTCATAGCGACGTATTTCTTCCGCGGTCCATCCATCACGGACAGGGTCAACTGGAGGAAGCGTCGTTGATGGTGGATGTAACGTTCTGAAGCTTGAGGTCGTTGGTTGGTAATCGGTATTGATTGGAGTCTCATGTTGTCGTTGGTTCAAGTCTTGGTGTGATGGAGAAGATTCGCAATGTTTCTTTGGCTGGATGGGTTTTTCATGTTCCACATCCACAGATTTTGACAGATTTTGTAATCGTTGCTCCTGCTGATTTTCAGTCGAATCCACCTCTTCATCATCACTGACTAAATCAATGACCTCAATGCGTGATTGATTAATACTTTGACTCACACGCTTATCCATGTCAGTAGTTTGAAAAATACAATTATATTTAGTAAAAAAAAACTTGCAGAGCTTAATAGGTTTTCAAACGATCGCCAACAGTACAATTGTTTACATTCAACAAAGCAACAAACAACTACTTGCATACTGGATTGTATTCGATCATATGTTCACCCCATGACCATAATAGAAATTCATAAGTAAATTAAGTAAGTTAATAGCATTGCATATATCATGATACACACGGTTTTTAAATATATTGTTGAATAATAGTTTAAAGCATGAGCTGGATACGATAAGTTTACGAGAAATAATCTGAAACGAAAATAATTAAATTCAAATTAATTGATATCACACTAAATGTTCACTACTCATTTTAATTGGGTAATATATAACTAACCTGTAATTTTTGTAATTTTCACATTTGATAGCTGCCGGTTGACTTCTTTCTGCACGTTGTCTCCCAGCATACACGAAATTCCTTGTGAATATCCTGCAGTTTCACCAGATACGGTAAAGGATGACTGTGGTTTGTTTATCGGACTGTTGGCGAGAATTAAGTGTTCTATATCGAGTTTCACGTGGGTTAGGGAAATTGCATGGGAAGTCGTGAAACATTTGGCATTTTCAATGAGTAGAGTTTTCCATAAACGATTGTCAACAAACAGGTCCCTATTGGCGTTGTCCAACATTGCATGAATATCCCCCAATACAAATTTTAAGTCTGTCTGATTATTGAGGATGTCCACGGCTACATTCTCGCAATAATATCTCCACTCCAACTGGACATCAAGATGAAGTCTTATGAAATTTCCCTCACGAATGGCTAAGAATATAAATAGATTAATGAATTTTGATTAATTTAATTAATTAATTAATGTTTTTTTTCATAGATTTTCGTTTGACTTTGTTGTTGAAACTTACATTGTAAGACATTCTTCATGTGATCCGGACCCTCTGCCATCGTAAACTCATCAATCAGATCATGCATAGCTGAGACAGGGCCTTAAAACAAAGGAAATTTTGATTACAAATTTTATAACTACTTTCTGTATTATATAATTGTTTACCTAATTTGCTCTTGATTGATTTTTCTCTTATTTGGTTTGCATCTCTCCAAGAATAGAGCCTTACTGCTTTGAATGGGAATTTGTCTCCCCAGAATTTCTCGGCGTATTCTTCGAATTGACTGGTCATTACTTTGATGTCTTTTGCTGATGGCCCAATTGCAATAAATTTTTCTTCAGAGTGCTGAAAGGCCATGCCAATTAATGCCATTGCCGACGTCAATGACTTAAAATCCTCAGGCAGCAAGCTAATCTCTTTGCTTTTGCATTTCCTAAAAACCTCCATTTCTTGGGAAGTTAAATGAGAAACCATGGAACAGAATCCAGCGTCAGTATTAAAAGAGACTGGAAAATTGATTGGAATGGTAGATGGCAGATGATTAAATACGCAGCTCATCAACAGATCCTTCTTTGTTTCTTTACCATCTTCCCACTTTAAAATGAGCTCCATTGTTGCATCAAAAAACGACCATAGGGGATATGGAGTAACAGTCGCCTTATAGACGGTCCGGACAGTGAATGAAAACCCTCCATAGATTGACGCCTGTACGGTGATTTTTGCAGTTTCCTTGTTTTCAGATACGTGAAAGTACTCGGTTTCAAAAGTGTGGAACATTACCTGCAAAACAACATGGAACACTCATATAGCCTCAAAAACCTCAACTATGTTAATAAGTTTACCAGTTTTTTTACTTACTAGATTGTCTTTTGCGCGCTGTACTTGTAGTTGAATCTCCAACTTTCCAATCATCGAAACGGCATCGACATTTGACCACATTTTTGTAGACGGGAAAGTCAACGTCAAAACGTGGCAGTCATCATCATCTTTGTCTTGTTTACTCTTGTATAATTCCGACTTTTCAATATCCGCATATTGGTATTCGTATTTAAACATGGACACAAACAAACTACTTTCCCACATGTGCGCCTGTCCAAATGTTTTGGCAAAATTTACTAAATTGGTTTTGCAAGTTTCGGGAAGTAAAGCGCATAAAACGGAATTGTCACCACTCGCATCAGGGACTTCAACAAGCCTAGTGAATGATTCTCCTTCATAGCTTACTGCCCTTTTCCCCATCTCGTTATAAAGTGGCCTTTAATAAAGGTTGTAAAATTTTTCTAAACACTGATTCGTAATTAGTAACAGTTCATTTTAATATACACTAATTGACTTACCCTCCATAAAAACAGTAGACGCAATATCCACACCAATAGGAAAGATTGGCTCCGAATCCTCCAACATACATGGACTCGTTACAATGATGGCATAAAGTTTGAAGGTTTTTCATGGTGCAGATGTCAAACACTTTTTCGTTCAGACAGGCAAAGGGAATCATTCCGTATTCTTCCAGCACAGATGATGTTTTTAGCAGCGTATCTTTATTTCCCAACCCACAAAACGGTCCCACGTCTGTCAATTCATGTTGATGATCCGAATGGTTTAAAACGGTGATCGACCTTTGCATTTGACTATCCCACGCTCCGTTGTTCCAAAAAACTGCTTGCAATGCATCCAAAAATGTCTCAAACTTTACGAGCGTATGATTACCATGCTTGACTTTTCCACACTCATTGATTATACAACAGGTCACGTCACCAACCATCAGCACCTCATTGTTTGAGTTTATAAATTTTTGAAAAACCTCCAGCAGTTTGCCATTAATTTTCACAGAAATAAGATTTGAAACACTAGGGTTCTTTGATTGGCTCATGATTGTCTTAAAAATAATCTAATCTATTAGAATTTAATAACATTAACAATTCTGAACAAATGAATCTTTGATTGTTATTGTTGTTCTTGTACTTTGGATTTTGGGCTGACTGTCTTAATCTTTTGAGCTATTTTTATGTTCCCGCGCGTGATTAGGGTTATTAAGATACCCCAAATTATGTTAAGTGCTAAGTGTCTCGAATAAGTAAACTTTTTGAGTTTCATGAGTTTCATAGCCGCCATATTCTTTGATATTATTGCAATATTTGATGTAAGCTGGAAGCGATAGCGATTGACATCATGCACTTTCGATATGCTTAAAATTTGCATTTAGTAGTACAATGAATTGTGTTTTGATTGTCGTGTGAGGAATCTGGACTTTCCACAAGGCAAAATAAGAAGCCAATTTACTAAGAAATGGCATCACACCTGGTCGTATGATGCGTTGTATCATCCTGTGTTTAGACAATGTGTGTGGACAATTTCGAAAATGGCAGCAATTTGTTAAGCTTTAAAAATCTCCTTTTGCTTTCTCTTGGGCTGAATATAAAAATATAAAACAGTCTTTCACTTAATAATGAGCATAACTAGCTAAAAATTTGCATAGGTCAGAGGCAAAAATGAGTAAAAACTGGCATGAAATGTGGGGAAACTACAAGCGGTACATTTTAAACCTACCTGCATTGCCATTTACTACACATGCAATTGGTTATCCATCTGCTTTCATTAGAGTCAATAAGTAATTAATAAATTTTTTAATCATTAGATTATTATAACATGGAGGGTACTGTAGAAAAATCTGGAAATGAAGATTGTCGCAGAATCAAATGTCCAGTCAAAAAGTGCAATTTTGAGTCTAGTAATATTTATGATTTGTACCACCACGTCACTGACCACAACCCAAAATATGGATCTGCTCTATTCAACCCTTCAGCAGATGTTGAAGAAATTAAATGTCCGGTTAGTTGGTGCAAAAACCTGCCTTTCCCATCGATTTATAAGTTCAAGAAGCATTATGTTGAACATTTACTCCAAGATGAAGGAATGGCGTATTATTGCATTGCAAATGGCTGTGACAATCACTTTACCGTATTGCGTTCGTGTGTAAAGCATATTATAAGCCGTCATGGATCAATTTATTGCAACCGCGTGATTATTCACCCGTCGAAAACCAAGATGCTAAATCTGATGAATATCAGCCACCTCTCGGAAGGTCAAGATGATGAAATGGAAAAAATAAAACTGCCAAAACTAAGACAAGCATCAATTTATATTTGCCCTGTGGAGGATTGCCGATTAACCCTTCACGACAGGACCGAATTTAAACGCCACATGCTATCACATCCTCGCAATGTTGTATGGAAACATGAGCATTTGTATACCTGCATTTATAGAGATGATGAATTATTTAATGCAACCAACATCAACAACAACAACAACAAAAGGAGTAAACATTCTGAGGAGGAAACAATTTCCAATTCCAACAGCTCAGAAGAATCAATTATTACATTGAGCAGTCCATCCGTAAGCACAGAAAGCAGTGTTGAACAACTCAACCCTGTCAACAGCAACATTATTGAGGATCATCATCAGGAAACATTGATTTACCTGATTAACATTCGTAATGATATGCAGGAAGCATCATGTCAATTAATTCCTTCAAACAAATTACGTCCAGAATCTCTGCAAGACATTTTACAGAATGCAACTACAATGAAAAAAGGTGGTACAATGGACAAATCAGACCAGGATTTGAGAGAAAGTGGGCAAAAAGAAAGTGAAACCTATAATGAAGTAGACCTTATGACATTTATGACAGTACTAGATGCATTTGAATTTTCTTCAATGTCAAACTGGTGTGAATACAAGAAGAAAAAAGCAGCAGACCCAACAAATGTGGAAGCTGAGTTTGTTTTCGGATCAGATTCTCTTCTTTACAAAACTTTATTTGCAAATTCTACAACAAACGACAAAGAAATGTACAAATGCAAATTGTGTCCCTCTACTGGAGTTAAAAAGGAACAGTTACTTGCTCATTACATTAAAAATCATCCAAATTGTAGATTCCAAGAGATTTTAAAGAATAAATAGCATAAATAAATTAAATAAAGCATACATTCGTAACTAATTAATAAATAAACTCTTCATTGGAGATATATATCTAACACTTAACCGTTTGATTCTTTTTCGCCTTTTAATTAATTGTATACACTTTAAATTAAGCATTTTAAAAATTTTATTGTTATACTTTTTCTTGACTCTCTTTGAATTTGAAAATCTGAATGGACTTGTAAACGATACACTATGCCTAACTCTTGTAAAAAATTGAACAATCCTTGCCTGATTTGTAAATCTGCCCAATAATGTCTCCAATTCTAGTACCGATTGCATCAGGTCTTGGATCATCATATCCTTACGATCTTCTTGGGCTATCATATTGTTCAATGCGTCTTATTATTAAAAAAGCAATTCCTTATAATTAAAATAAAACTCAAAAAAAATCAGAAACTCTGTTAATTTTTAAATTTACCATACGATGCAATATACACCCTTTCTCTTTCTGTAAATCCAACATCGTTTCTCAGCATGCTCAACTCGTCAATCCGAACAATTTGCCTGTCATTTGTTTGTCATTAAATGATTAAACAATAGCTATAATTACTTATTATAGTTGATTAATAAAATATAACGATTACCTATTATTATTATGGCCATATATCTTCCGTATCATGTAAAATTTTCCTACAGGATCTGTCGCATAATGTAAGGTTATTGACTGCTACTAATTTGGAATTTACTAATTGTATTTGTAATATATTGACTTACCGTACAAAACAACCTCGATTGGTACCCAGCAGTCTGTAATATTCCAAGTTTGTAAAAACCAAATATTTTCCATTATAAAAAATAAGTTATGACAAGGTCTACGGTCAATATTAATTAATTAAAGCCAATATAACAAAAACATGAACGACTCTTACTTGTTTACATTATTATTTATTCAAAACTGGCGGTTCAAAAGTGGTACAATATCAGTAAATGCAAAGTAAAGTTTCACATGAAAATAAAAATGCCAGGTAGTAGGTAGTTGTTTTTAATATACGTTTATTTTTCACAACTAATCATGTTCAATTTACTTTTAATCTTTCCACTAATTATTCTCCGAAATATCCAATGCGTGCATGTCCAAAAATCTCTGGATCACAAATTCCTCTGCCGCCGCCTGGAAAACCGAACCAAAAATTGTTTATTATTTATAATTGCTTGATTATGCATTTTTTTCAAGTATCTACAATCTCCATGTTTTTAACCTGAAGAGCTGACAAAGCCTCGACTTGAAATCGTACATCTTCTCTTCCCGGGTTGTTCACAAGACCCATCTCGATTAAAATTTCTCGAACAAATGTTTGAAAGTCCCGGGGTTCAATCTCCATTTCTGCTCTACGTGCCACGTTGGCGATAAATGGCAATCTAAAATGAAACAATTGAAATAATTTGATGACTGATTTGATTTACTAAATGTTTTTAATCAAATCAATTAATCTTTTATATTGATTAAGCATACCCAAGTTGCTCAACCACATGTGCTTGTACAGGATGAGCGTTTCCAGCGGCTCCATCAACGCTATCATTAACTGCAACATTTCCCGGCTCTAGTGAGACGATATCGTTTCCAGCACCACCTCCAGTTTCAATTGGATTTTCACGACTGTCGTTTTCTTGCTGAGCCTCCTCCTGCACCACAACAGGCTTGTTAAAACTCATTTTTGTAGAAGATTCAAACTTTTTAATCAAAAGATCCAAACAAATTAATGTAAAGTCAACGAAAATTGGATTGTTTGTTCAGCTGAACAGTTTAGATTGACGACTGAGTTGCATAAAAAATTGTGGAAGATGTGTAATTTAGTGTAAGCAGCAGAATAAAATGAGTAAGATTCCACAATTATAATTTAAGTTAAAAAATTATTTTTTTAATACATCCAAAAAAATTAAAGACATTTAAGACAGAGTATCAAAATTATGTGTAGCCAATTCATTTTTTCCATTTAATTTCCCATGATTCATGATGAGAATTTAGATCTGTAATTTTGACTGATAAATGATATTGTGGCCGTTTAAGACTTTTGGCTCATTTTAATGGTAAGATGCCATTAACAGTTGCCACCGGACTTAAAAAATCTCAGATGAGTTCCGAAACACAAACTGGATCCGCCGTTTGTGATCGTTTCAGACCATGCTCGCTATTTTTGCAAAAGTTGGAATGTCTCACGATGCCCCCGGATTTGACAACTTCAGGATTAAAAGGGAAACGCCTTAATTGTGTGATTTGTCCATTGTCCATAGGTCGGACCAAAGTGTTCCGATTCTAGTGATTAGACCACTTTTAGTAATTAATAAAGGAGATAGATTCACAACACATGTTTTAATTCTAATTTTATAACAGCCGAAATCGAATGGAATCTACTATATAAAGTATTATTGCCTTGCATTTTCCATATGGCACTACATACAAAGCTGACCCCATATGTTAATTTTCACTTGAGACTTTGGGAGATAAAAAAATTTAATTCGATTTTGATTATTTTTTGTGCATATGCATTCATGGTGGTCGGATTACAATCGGGAAGCCCGGAGCTGTCATGGCTTATTGATCCCATCCATAAGGATTAAAAATGTTTCATCATATTCAAAAAACAACAAATAATTTCGGTTTGAGCAATTTTATTTTCTTGGAATGTGAATACAACTTTCTGGAGAAAATTTTGCCAACAATGATCTAAAACCATGCATATAGCTTAGGCTTGAGATGAATTATGAAATTATAAACGATTTATAATTATATGAAAAATTAAATACAAAATGTATGCTGAAAGCCTACACACTATATATTATTTGACAAAAATCTTTTCAGCTTTAATTTTGTAGACAAACCAATAAAGCATGGAAGTTACATGTTTTTCCTTTAAAATTATTTCTACAATTGATAAACAAGTGTTTCTAAAAATTCATGGAGCGTACTATTGTAGCAGTGGATAGTTCTAAAGGTTTTGAAAAAACTCCATAATCTCGATGATCATAGTTTTCAATATCGATCACTGAATTACAAATCATGGGCAGACTCTTTGAGTTTAATACGGTGCCAAAACTTTCCAATTCGTTGATGGTGCAAAAGTCCAATGCAGTTACGTCGATGGTACTGTGACAAATGTCAACATTTGTGTACTGCAAGTACGGATTCATGGCTGCGCATCGTAACTGAAACTTTGAAAAAAAAAAGTTTTTAGTCACACAATTTAAAATTAAATTTGAAATTGAAATTAGAAATTGTATTTATTATGGCAGTTTATTTATTATTTAGTACCTGCAATAAGACATGTCTTTTTTCACTTTCGTTGTAGGATGAGAAATTTTCAAGACTTATTAACCAAAATGTGTTGAGATTTTGGAGTCTAATTTGTTCAGCGAACGATGTTTTGCAGTTTGGATCCAAATGATTAGACGAAATTCCATTAATTTGGTTTCTTCCAACAAAAATGTATAGTTTAACATTTTCATTCGTCAAGTATTCAAGGCTCAAGTTGGCCGGTCGTTGTCCATGGTTTGGATCCATATGCATTCCGGCTACGACATAAACACATCCTCCAGAAGTAATTAGAGAAAATCCAACAAGTTTGCTCCGTAATTTCAATTCCATGTTTTCAATGATCAAATCACGCATCACAACGTCTGTACCGACGATGCTTCTATACAAGTCGAGTCCAAATGTGTAATCTGAAAAACTATTTTTAAAAAAAATAAACCAAATCATTAATCTGAATAATCCAATTAATGTAGGTTGATTACGTTTAGACTTACAGAAAGTCTTGATTAGAATCAGTCAACTGCACCAGATAATCAGACCCATCATTTTCATCAGAATCAATCGGTTCGTCTTGTTCGTCGTCTTCCATGTCAGAGTCTTCACTCGAACTCGATGAATCGACTCGAGCGTCGGTTGTAGCGCTGTTGATAAGGACAAATTTCAAATCGGTGAAATGAAACATGGCTTTGCAGTTATGGCAATTATCACGGGCACACAAAATAAAAGTCTCGCTATTCACACAAGCAATTGTCGCTTCCAACAACTGATCAATTTGGAATGATTCTCCATGTTTCGCCCAAAACGGCAAAAAAGATTTTGCGTATGGAAATGCAAAGCAAACGTGTTTATACTCATCAGGATTTTGATCTTTTGCTATCAAGAGTCTCAAAATAAATTTGACAAACATGTGCCGGATAAATTTCACTGACACCGTATGTTCATTACAAAAGTTTGACCCGGGTATTGAAACGTAAACAATGTCGTAATTTAATGATGATGATTCTCCATTGTTAGATTGGCGAATTTTTCGCAAAACATTTTTCATTGTCGACATATACAAATTCATCCGGATGATACTATCCCCTTTATCGATTCCATGAATGCTGTTGACATATAAAGACTTGAGACGCTGTAACGGGTTATTTCCCTCCAAAGATCGCGGAACACAAAAAACAAGATTCATTAAAAATTCACGAAACAAATTCTTCTTGATGTTGGATCTGAAAGTTTCTGCAAACAACCTTGAGCAATGACTAATTGCAGGCACAATCTCATGAAGTTCGCCAGGAATAAATCTATGGCGTAGTTGGTTTTCACTTTCTGGATTAATGGGAGTGCACATAATTTCAATTTTTATACCTCTTTAAACAAAATATTGTAAATTGAAAAAGCTGAAATTTAAATGATCAACAATTAATTTAAAAAAAACAACTTTTAATATATTTTGCTTTTGTTCCAATACGATCTTGACTTTCTTGACTTTGCCGTTGTAAATAAGAAATGTGGAGTATCTGGAATAAACTTTTACTCCTTACATCTTTTTTGCTTTTTTTCCGCTATTCTATTTACACTATTACTACCTTGCATTGGATCGCTGGTAAAACCATAAATCAACTTTGGTGGTTGAACGAACCTGATGATTGTGTTTTTCTGTTACTTTCAAAAATCAATTGAACTTGAATATTAGAAATTTGAATTTAAAAATGGAAGACGCGAGTGAAATGGATAAGGAAAATTTGTTTGAGTTGCATCCACCAATTGACTATTTATTTTATCCTCCCCCAGTTAAAATTAGTCAATCGATTCTATCAAATTTATATTCCAACGGACACCTAGCCGGACTCGATATTGATCCGAGTAATGGAACCATCAAATACGAAGGTGTCTGATTAAACAATTAAATTATAATGTGATTAAACAATTAAATTATAATGTGATTAACTAATTATTTAATACCAAATTGAATAATTTATAGAATCAATTACACCGTCATCATTAGAGATTGAACCAGAAGAGGAGCGGTTTGTCCTCACCAACTTGTCCCTCGGATTCAGCAATGTTCCGTTTGAAAAAACTTATCCAGGTAGGATGTTGCTGTTAGAAACTGAAAAAGATGGAGGACTATCAAATGATGACAATAAGGACGAATCGACGACTCCAGGAAGCTCTACAGGATCGACAAATCAGCAAGCGGGACTCAGAAAAATTGAACCAAACAGTTGTCTTTTATGTTTTCGGAAATATGAAGACAAGAAAGACTTGTTTTGGCATTTGATCTATCACGACG
Organism: Lepidocyrtinus dapeste; assembly: GCA_036850885.1. Lineage (NCBI taxonomy): Eukaryota > Metazoa > Arthropoda > Collembola > Entomobryomorpha > Entomobryidae > Lepidocyrtinus > Lepidocyrtinus dapeste. The sequence continues at coordinate 17,641 of JAANSQ010000427.1, forward strand.
AGAGTAAGGCCAATACGCATTAATTCATAATAGCTTTGGTAAATTAATTGTTTGTTTTTAAAAAATAGTATTGCATTTTTTGTTAATTGTTTCAGTCTCTGCTGAAGACTACGCTTGTTACTATCCCGGATGTGATGTTAAATGCAAATTTGCGATCGATATGCACAACCACTTGGTCCAAGTAAATCACAGGGAGAGGAAACAAAGATGCCGCTATTGTAATGCAAAACCGTTCAAAAACTTTCGAATGTTGACGATCCACTACAAGACCTGCAAGCCGGAAGTATACGAAAGATGGATCGCGTCGTCATTAAGACCAATTCCAGACATGCCAGTTGAGGATATGAGAGAAATTATGAAAGCCAGTGGCAATCCGACAATTAACTCATTTCTACAACAAAATCAAAGCGGAGGTAAAAAGATTTTGTGCGTAAAGTGCCAACCTAAAAAGCGATCATTTGGCAAAGACAATGCCGCGATTAGACACCTTATCAGTCACCTAACAGATAAGGTTGTATGTCATGCGTGTGGTGGGCGTTTTGCCAGGAGTGACGGAATGCAAAGACATTACAAATCCAAGCATCAGGTTAAGACACAAAAGATAAAGGAGTTGAATAAAAAGAGGAAAACGATTTCGAAAATGACCAGCTGCCAAGTTGACGGGCAAAAATCTCCAGTAATTCCCCTGTCAGTTAAGAATGACACCAACGAGATTTTATCATTGGATGTAGCTGCGGAAATTGAAGTGTCGGCAACAATTGATGATTTTTCCGACCTGATTCAATTCAATAAAGAGTCTTCCGGCCCAAGGTTAGTAAGTAACGACCAGTTGCTTGCTGAATCTGTAAATGAATAATTCTATAATCAATTGTTTACTTAAACGAATGAAATATATTTGTAAATCAATTAAATATATATATGTTTTTAAATCAACTGGAATATAGTTTTTGTAAATTAATTGGAATATAGTTTTTGCAAAACAAATAAAAAATGTTAAAGACAAGTTAAAGGCGGCTTCTCTTATGCATGGCATTTTTTTCTCTGGCATGGTCATTTATTGGGCAAATATTACACATTATTCAACAGCTATGTGAAATGAGTAGGATATAAAAGGTTGAAAGCAGCAGCTGAGGTTGATACTAAAATTGGGTTTATTGTTGTAAAAATGTCTTTGCAGTGTTGGGTTAACGATTGTTTGGAAACATTTAGAATTGACCATCAATTAAGACAACACGCATTACGGTTTCACAGAGATTGTCGTGAAACTTGGATTCGATACGGAAAATGTAGGAAACGTAAAAGATTAGAGAACGAACCAGAGTTAAATCGTTCAAGTTATCAAAAATCTGAGGTTGAATTAAGACAGCTTGAATTATGCGATTTGCAAAAATTGATGGTATTACCAAGAGCTCTTACTTTAATTGATAAGAAATGGCAATGTAAAATAAAAAATTGTAATTTTGTGGGCAGTCCAGAAGATGCAAAATTACATATGACATCAGTTCATGGTGACGCACATGAAGTATGGATGCTTTATTCATCATCACCGTCGTCGCCGACGCCAATAAATAATTTGCCAATTATATCAGAACACGCGTACTTGTTGAATCGAAGAAATATTATGTACTTTTCAAAAACTTTATTCAAATGTATAAAGTGTGAATTAGTAGAGTCGATTACAAAAATTATTACACATGAATTGGATGAACATTGGATTGTACCCAACACAAAGAGGTTTCAGTGTAAAGTTGATGGTTGTGGATTAAAGTTTATTGGCATGAATAAATTATTATTCCATATTCAAAACGATCACATTGATTTTAATTTCACCTGTTCAACGATTGAGGCAGAAAAAGTAAGAGTAACGTTTCCAGTATGCAACGTTTGTAAAAAAGGGTTCGCTTGCTGTACAAACTTGGACCATCATAACAGAAGGGTTCATTAATCAAGGTAATTTTTAACATTTTTATATATTTTTTATTTATACTTTAATTGATCTTATAGCTTTAGCATATCCTAGTTCAATTGGTTTTAAAAATACGCCATAATCAGTGGAATTATATTCAGAAATATCGGTAGTGTAATTACAAATCATTGGCAGATTTCTTTTATTTAAGACGACTCCAAAACTTTCTAGATCCTTGGTGGTGCAAAAATCAAGTGCATGATAGTCAATGCATTGCTTGCAAATTTCAATATATTGGCTGACGGGAAACATTTTGGCATACCGTAGCTGAAACTAAATTGAATAAAATAATAAATAAAATCACTAATCAAATTGTTAGTGAATATATAAATTTTTATTTACCTGTACCAACATTTCTCGCTTTTCGCTTTCATTAAAAGACGAATATTCGTCGTTTTGGATTAGCCAGAACATGTTGAGTTGATGTTTTTGTATATCTTGAGCAAACGATGTTAGTTTACTGCCGGGTTGAAAATGATGAAATGAAATTCCTCTTTCCCTGCTTCTACCAACATAAATAAATAGCTTTCTCTTCAACATATCCAAACTTAGGTTCATCGGCGCTTCTTCTCCTTCAGGTACATGCATTCCACCAGCAACGTACACGAATCCTCCAGACGCAAGCGTTGATAATGCCAATAGCCTTGATTGCAATCTCAATCGTAGGTTTTCAATGAATATTAATTTAAAATTAACATCCAAACAATTCTTTGAAGGTCTTGAAACGTCCAAACCAAAAGTATATTCCTTGAAACTTAAGAAATTACAAATGAAGTTAGTATGAAGAAGTTAAATAATTAAAATATATTCTTACGAGTAGACAAGTTGTCTGGCAGGCAAACGCATAGACTGATTAGAGGGCTCATCTGGGTCAGGATCATGATTATCTTCATAATCATCTTCATCATCTTCATCATCTTCTTCATCTTCATCATCTTCATCATCTTCTTCATCTTCGTCATCTTCATCATCTTCATCATCTTTTTCATCTTCATCATCTTCATCTGATGAAAAGTCATTGTTATTGTTGTAATTGATGTTTGGATCGATAAGATCAGATAGATGGAAAATTGCTTTGCAATTCTCATCACAATTATTTAAAGTACATAAAATAAAAACATCCTGCTCGACACATGAAATGGCAGTGTTAATAAAATCTGGTATGTTTATGGATTCACCGTGCCTTGACCAAAACGATAAAAAGAAACTTGAGTAAGGAAAGACAAATGACATGTGTTTGTAGTGTTGAGGATTTTGATCTTTGGCAATTAATAATTTTATGACGAGATTTACAAATATTTGACGCTCGAGTCGAAGTGAAATGTTATTAAAATTACACAATTTATCAATTGCTATTGGAGCAGCAACAATATCATAACTTGTAGAATTAACTTTTCTAAAAGTACTAGTTGACTTGAATCTACGAACAAATTTATTTAAATTTGATGAATATAGGCGCATTGTTATAAATGAAAACTGAGAAACGTTTGTTTCAAGTAAAATTTTTAGTCGTTCCATAGGATTCCTACCCTCTAAAGATTTTGGCACGTAAAATATCAAAACCAGACTAAACGTTTTCATTAATCTTTTTTTAATCCTTTGCTTAAAAGTATGCGCAAAACGATGACTTGGGAGACTAAACTTTCTAGTCGGAACAATATCGTGTAATTCTGCTGGAATAAATCGATCAGCAACATCTAGTTCCAATACAGATGACATGATTGACATAATTATCCACTTAAACACACAATTAAAGTTTTTAACTTAATGGAGAATTATTGATAAAAAGTTTCATTAAGCATTAAGCAGATGATACAAACGAGTAGTCTTTTGCGTATACTTTTAGTCCTTACATAATCAACCCCTATTCTTACACATTTTTTTTAACAACCCATGCATTTGTTTATTCTGTTTGTTTTTTCCAGATCATCATCCGTCGGCAGCTGCATTTATACCACCACAATTTGGAGAAAATTATAGAGTAGATTAAAATTTCAAGTCAATAATCCAAACAATCCAAAAAAATTCAACATGGCAGGCGTTGTTAAAAGCTTGAATTGCCCCGTCGCTGAATGTAACTTACAGTTCAACGAGATTAGTCAGTTTGTTTCCCATCTTACTCAACATGTACCATCATATAACAGCAACGACAAGGATACTACTTCGAGAAGGTGCAATTATAAGGAATGTAAACGTGAATTTACAAGCGACTTTATGTTTCAAGAACATTATTTGGAACATTTACTTCAAGCTAAAGGGTTGAAGTATTATTGTGTTGTGGCAGGCTGTTACCGAGCTTTTGGCAATGCCCATGGGTGTGGTGTACATATTAATAGAACTCATCATTTTGCTGATTGCCACAACTTGAAGCTTGTCCCTACATCGGCAAAAGTACTGCATATTGAAGACGTGAAAATTCCAGCAGAAGAGATTAAAAATCTTGGGCCATTGCGAATGATAACGTATTATGCTTGCCCCATACATGGATGTGACTTCAAAACCCCGGTGAAAGTTTTATTTTTGCAACATTGTAACAATAAACATCAACAAATTGAAATTTCAATTACTGAATGTGTAGTTAGATGCATGATGAGGTGTTCTACAAACGACCTAAACGCGACTAGAAACGCAAAACAAAGCATGAAGAGAAAGCAGTTTAAGAATACTAGCCAAGAAAACGACTTAACGAGTCAAGAAAACGACTTAACGAGTCAAGAAAACGATTTAACGAGTCAAGAAACCGACTTAACGAGTCAAGAAAATGATTTAATGAGTCAAGAATCATGCTCTAATGTGTCAGAATTTAATCGATCCACCCCAAAAAGGATCAAACTAAACCTCGCCGACAAAATTAAACTCCTCAACAATTCCCAAAGCGGCTCTAGTGAAAGCATGATGGCGATGGCATCAAATGATGATAGCTGTAGTTTGCCTTCAATAACTTTGCAGCTTGTAAACCACAATAACGACGCTCCAATCACCAGTTCCAAAAATCCCAAGGAATCCCAGGTTGAACCGGCAAAGACAACTCAGGCGCCTCAAATTCAGACTCAACAACAAAAAGCAGTAAGAAACGTAATATTTGTCATAAATATTATGGACACACAAGACGCTTCACCATCAGCAGCACCATCATCGTGTCGGGTAATATCAAATTATAATCTTCGACCCGAAACAATGCAAGATATTTTGGAAAATGCAAATCTTGTAAACATGGAGAATCAAGAACAACAACAAGGAGCCAGTCTGATGGATGAACAAGAAATGAATCAATTAAGTGGAAGTATGAATTATAGTAATGATGAAGCAAACTTGAATGAATTTGAAGACTTGAACGAGAGTGAAGTTGAAAATGAAATGGAAGACGAAGCTGATGATTCGTTTGATGAATTAATGACAGTGATGGATGCCTCCAAATTCCCCTCAATTAACGAATGGAGTGATTACAAACAAATGGAACAAATGGAATCAATTGAATCAAGCATGAATAGAATGATTTCGAAATCAGAGTCTATTTTGTACAAAACTATACTTACAAATTCTTCTCGAAACGACCTTCACGAATGCAAAATTTGTACGTATTCAACTTTTAGAAAGAAACATTTCTTCAACCACTACATCCAGGATCACCCCGACTATAGTTTCAAGCAGTTGCTGGCAAAATACTAATAATAAACGTTAGACTATATGCATATTTTTTATCTTATACTAATCTTATAATTTTAAATCTAAACTGAATATTTAATTTTAACTTTTCAGTGATGGCTGTGATGGATGGCATTTGAAGACTGGGGATGTGTAAAAATTAACTTAATGATATTAATCATTTCATTTTTATAATTTTATTATATTCAAGAAAAAAAAACATTTTTACATAGCTTTTAATGTTAAAACCTACCACCAGTGTATTTTTCCATTTTTTGTGAAATTTCTTTTGCGTTTTTTTCTGTTTTTTTTAATAAAGCATTTGTTTACATTTAATTCAACAAGAGGTGCAGATGGGCAATTAACTACATCAGCAACATCAACAACATCAACTACATCTTGTATACATTCATCTGAATTAGCTGGCATCTCAACATTTAAATTGACTGGCGTGTCAACGTCTGAATTAACTAGCATCTCAACATCTAAATTAATTGGCATTTCAACATCCAAATCTATTGGCGTTGGAACATTTTTCAATCTTTCTACAGTTGCTAAATTTTTTAAACTTTTTGAATTCTCTAAAATGCGCGAATGAAACATTTTTTGCATCTGGAATAGCGACTCATCATTTGGGATGGTTTGAATTTTCTCTGAATCTTCTTTACATGGGATTGGTCCTCTCTCTAATCCAGAAAGCCAATCTGCGCAACTGAAAATAAGTCAATAAATTAGATGGATTGGTAATAAATGACAATATGATAAGATGGATTATTGTTTAATATATAAAATTAATTTACATTTCTGGTTGATATTTCTTTACTGCTGCGCCTATTGGTGGCAAGACTCGATTGGGTTGACAACTGCAAAATGTTGCTGTTTTACCAAACTGAATCCATTGTGGGATGAAAAAATTTGTACTTTCTGCAATACTCACTCCGTTGTTAATCCCTTCGTGATAGCACATTGGCATGAGCAGTACCATGTCGCCTTCACATTGTTGCCCAAAAAAATATGAAATGCCAGCTTCAGAGAGAAAAGATGGTTGCAAAAATATGGCTTTGTGCAGCAGAAAATCTTGACACTTTGCAGATTCCTCTGGGAAAAGGTCTTCAAGATGTTTTCGAAGCTTCCAGTAGTCAACTGGTGGAATAACTATCCTATTGAATAGAATTTTAA
>JAANSQ010000428.1:0-24421 GCA_036850885.1 Lepidocyrtinus dapeste
AATACCTATCTTCGCAATGCTCAGCTATGTAATAACTTACCGAAAAATATTAAAAATAAAAGTATCCTGTAGTTGTTACAAAATCTCCAGAAATTTAGAAGCGGAGGAGGACAATCTAATCCAACCCGAGTGGGTAAAAAGAGCTTATATATGTAGAGTTTATGTAAGCTGATAGGATGAATGAGTGGTAAAGCCAACCTGATTATTATAATCATTTTGAGAAAGGGAGTGAGTGAGAAAAAGCAAACCTAGTAAAATTTCATGCACAACAAAAGTTTACCTCATCTTCGTCGTTTTATCCAGTCATTCATCATAATGTGTCTTATGCCAGCTCAATTTTAAAAAAAAACAAGAAAAAAAGAAAGTTGTTTAGTTTATTTCACTTATTCACCTGCTATTATGCACATACTCTTGAACAGACTAGAGAACCACAAGCAAAAAAAAGTTGTAGAGGCTCTTCACTTTCGCAATAAAAGAACTCTTGACTCTTTTCTTGAGGAATTCAGTTGCTTCCACAAAACCAGGCTTTTGTTGTAGTGCAAGGACAGGAGAGGTACTTCACGTTGAATACCTATGTTATTTGAACTAAGATTATTATGGTTCCCGATTCCCTTAATAGTGCTTCCTCGTAAACTGATTTCGTTACTAGTGCCTTTTCCTTTTAACTCTCACCCCTGTTTATTCCACTCACTCACCAAGCAAGTTTTCTTTCTCTTTTATTTTGTTTGTCAAAGTTGAACAGATTTGAAGTTCGGATCTTGTCTATGGTTACAAATGCAAAAAGTAATACCTAACTTTAAAATATATAATATATAATTCCTAGAGCTATAATAAGTAATGGTGATTTCCAATCATAAGCATTGTTCAGTTCCAGAGAAATAAGAAATTTCTGGACTGTTCTTAGGTATTCGGTCAGAGTGTATGTATTTATATGTATACATCCATATTTCTATTTTAGGGAACTTTCCTAAAATGCTTTCTTGACCATCAATGCGAGTTATGATTCTTCCTGCATCGTACGGGTGACACAGGTACCTATGTATATACCAGTCCTTTAATATAAATATAAAGTGTCCCACTATAAAATCGTGTGTTTTAAGTAAGCTATATTTCCTCTTCTAAAAAGTCATATCAAATTGTTCATAAGATGTTAGAGAAATAAAATAAAATATCACTATTCAAAAAGGCGCCCGCATGCCTTCACAAAGAAATTTCTGGACTGTTCTTAGGTATTAGGTCACACTGTATGTACTTTATAAGCCTTAAGTACACCACAGGAATGTTCCTGAGCGGTGCAATAATTGAAAACCTGTTGTCATGGTATTTAATCTCTTTGATTTTAGAGGATATATGGACTGCTGAACACTCCATGTTACACTTGCCTAGCTTATATCATCCTGGTACACCTTCATGTGCCTCACTTCTTTCATCATTTTTCATATCAAGTGAAGAAGCTAACGGTTATCAAATCGTGGTATAATTGTGCCGGAATTAGTAAGCTTGACATTAAAATCACGGAAGAAAATTTCTGATTAAAATGTTTCCAGAACTACGCCCAAAAAAAACTAGAAAAGGAAGAAAGAAAGAAGGACGTTACATTCAAGAAAAATGTTCATTCTGCTAGCTATGTAACATAGCGTACATGGATAGTGCCATGTAAGCGTGAAAAAAGAGTTTATTATGCGAGTGCGAGTTGTCTCCCCAAAAATGAAGCGAAATTTACAAAAGCTAAGTCAACAGTAGTAATTAAAGGGCACCTGAAATTGGGATATGTACATACTTACTGTAAAGCTTTAACTGTAAAATTTTAATATAGCTGACTACCATGTTTGTGTTCAAATTTTGTCGATTTCAGGCCACAATTACCTGCTGTGATACTGCAGAATTACAAAAAAGCAGACATTATTTTAATAGTTTTTGCTGCATATATGATACAACTACACAATCAAGATTGCAAATAATATCTTTTGTCACATTTAAAGAATCTCTTCGAGGGTTTAAACAAATCTGACCAAATTTAATTAAACTTTTTTATATGTCGTTTTTCACTTCGAGGGATTCTTCTTCTGCATTGAATCTATTTGCTGTAAAATAAAAGTGAAGTAAACTTAACTTTTCTGTAGTTTTGTTAGCAAAGTTAAATATAACTCATCTCGTGGGTCATTACCCGGAGAAGGTGAGAAGAAGTGAATAGTAAATAAATAAACTCCATTTACTCAATAAAAGCTCGATGATGATAATTTTTGGAAACAAAATAATCATGTTATCATCGAGTGTCGGGACCTATTTTTAGACTAAATATTGCTCTGCTTTAAATTTTTATTCTGAATTTACATTTTTTGAGTAGCATTATGAAGCGAATTATTATAAATTTTCAATCAAAACGTTGGAATGGGGGATCGTTTGACAAACTAGTTTTTGTTAACTTATCCTGTCATGTGCAAATTTCTTGTTAGAAATCGAAGTAATAATTCGACTGAGTTTCAGAAATAGTCGGTTTTGATTGACGAACTAATCCCAACTTGCCAAAAATAACCCTTAGAGGGAAACTGTGTAAGCTGGAACTGTCAATGAATTGATGTGGAAGTAAATGAGTAGCACTTGGTAAAAATGAATGTACATTTCTCTCTCCTGTGTACGTACACAGTCGGTAGTAATAAAACGTTACATTTTCCAAATATACTAGCGCATCCAGGGGGTCTACAAATACAAATACATCTAATATTCCATAATAATCTTTCAAAAATAGCACATTCAGGTTGTGTGTGTCTTATAACGGTCCCTAAAAATTTAACAACCCAACTGCAAAAAGCATGTGATCGTAGATTTGCCGTCTTGGCAGTAGGGATTCTTGTTAAAAAAAGCTGTGAATGCAGTTTTGAATACGTGTCCGGGATAGCATTCAAAAGGGTCACATATTTTAAACTGAAGCCAAAGGATTTGAGTTAAAACACTAAAGAAAATTTTTTTTAAAAAGACTGTTCCCAGGATAAAAGCAGTATTGAAAAGGTGCAAAGATACAGGTATATAAAATACCCCTGAACAGAAACAATTTTAGGAACGGATTTCTATTGAACCATCCAATTATCAGAGTATGGTAAAAGTTGCATGGTTCAATGTACGAATTATATGCTGTTATGCAGGAAGAAAAAATTCGAACTACACGCCATAGCGCGTCAGTCAACAAATAAGTAACTTTCATGTAATTTATACCTCTTTATGAGTGCTGCAATTATGAAAATGAAGTAGATTCATATATGTGTTAACTGAATTCAGCTGAGTTTAAATGCTTAGCGAAAATCCGTATTCATTAAATTTAAAGCTTGCCACTTCAATTTCAGGGGCTGATCCAGATAGGCCAGTACACTATTTATTTTTGTAATTAGCAACTAAAGAGCTCTCAAATGAGCTATAAGTTAGAATATTGTCATTTTGAAATATAATCACTTGTAACCCCTGACCTCATGTGTTGATCAATAAAGCCCAAAAGGTGTACAGGTCTTTTCCAGAGCCCCATGCGCTGAATTTTAAATCAGTTGGTTTGCGCTTTCAAGAGTTATGATACGAACGAATGAACATATCAAAATCAATTCTTAAGTAATTAGCCTTATTCTCCTCCATCAAAGTCAAAGTGCAACATGCAAGAATCAGAAACAATAAGTAACTAATGAACTGCTGTAGAAAGTGAATTACAGTGAAAATCAGAGGTAAGAGTGAAACGTCATGAATATTCCCAAAGAAACATAAAGCCATTTTTTCTCCATTGATTGGGAAGAACAAGTAGGAAGGGCTCTATAGATCATCTTCTTCCATTCTATACAAAATGGGTAGATTTTTATGTTCGTCTAGTGTTTGCAAATATCTCGAATTGTATTTTGCCGCACCTTTCCTAAAACCGTGTTACCTTCATTTAACGAACACACCATAGTCAAAATTAACTTTACTTTAGAAAAGATTGTGAAAATGCCGGATACCACCTAAATAAGCTTATTCTACGAAACTAAAAGGAAGAAAACCAAATATTTTTACGGATACGACTTTTTTTGGATGTAATTTGTTATGCATTGGATGTTAGAATCTAGACATCAAGTTGATCTTATTAATTTGTATTCTTATGAATTCAGGTAACGGTAATTATTTTATTAAGAGGAAAAACCTCTTTCCTTCTATTTTCTATTTCGGTGCTGCAGAAAAACTTAATGGCTTGCGTGTAAGTTATAAAAAGAGCTTCCTATTTAACTCTTCTCCCCCAAAGTGCATTTTCTTTCTTTTTTTAGCCTAAATTCAGGCTGCTGATTTTGCCAGCTCATCATTTCATTTTAATAAGATGCTTCTCGGATAGCGTGTATGGTAGGAAAGGCAATTTCTTACTCTCCCTTCGCTATTGTGGCTTCTTTTTTTTGCAATGTTTACGTTTTGGATGCAAAACGAAGTAAAAAATTCTTCCTGAATGTTTCTTTTCAAAACACCTACGTGGTTTTCTGTATGTTTTGTTCAAGCTTTCCCCTAAAGTATAAGTTGTAATCCTTTCCCAACCATTCTCTCTCTCTATCTCACTTCTGCCGACTCCACTAATTCCACTTTAATGTTTACTAAAGCTGATGACTTTTTCCATGTAAAAAATACTTGAGATATGAATAAACTAGCGAGAAAACGACAGCATAAGGCCGTTTCAAACAACTGAATGAGTTTTTTCTTATTCTTTGCTACCATTTCCTATATGCTGTTTCCATTCAAATAGAAGATAAATCAAGGTGGACCCTCTCTTATTTGTACCTTGTTGTGGAATGAATATTAAATGCGAATAATTACGTAAAGCAGAGATCTGGATCTCCAAATTTATGAAACTAAATAAGAGAGGAAGAAAATGGAAAATTACGAAGAAGTCTTTTAACCTACGACTGTCATATAATCAATGGAGACGGAAGAAAACCCCCAGTTTCCAGTAAATTTCGTTCTCTTTTAGCCTCTTACCTAGATTTGCACAGGTATCTTGAGAGAGATACTCCAGTCTCCCTATTGTAGATCGTTGAGATGGATGGGAAAATGACAGTTTTTCGGGTTGAATTCATTGTTAAAAGTCCTCATAAAAGGGTACATGGGAGTAAACAACGATGGATAAAGGATAATTATGCTTGACAAACAAGGATTAAAAAAACACTAGACTACGGCAGATTTGAAACGATTGCTGAGTGGAAGTACATAATAGATACTTATCGAAGTAGGTTACCTAAGTCTGCCCACCACTTTAGCCCCTTTAATTACATTTGCCTATCAGTCAGAAGAGTCAAAAGTAATTTGTTAGTTCCTCTTTTACAGGAATTAAATTCATACAAGGGGGAATTTGTCTGGACCATTTGCAACCTAGTTGTGCACTTGCATTTGTATTATTAGCTCTTGCTTCGGGGAAGTACATTTTTTTGCAACACTTTTAGGATAAAACGTAACGCGTTTAGTCTCATGCAAACAAAAGAGGCAAGCGTACAGAACTTTTGTGTTTAGCCGAGGTACGCTCGTGCTTAATCCTTCGTTTGCGTTTGGTCAAAAAGGATATTTCTGTTTGAATTTTACTCAAGACCGAATTCATTTTGATTAAACACGGCTCACTCAATCAACGCTAATGAGGTATGTGAATGGGAAAAGAATTATTCCCTACTGGACCTACTTCCGAGTTATATATGTAGTTGGAGTGACAACGGTACTTGTACACAATGTAGAATGTTAATGAGAGAAGAGGAAAGGACGAAAGGAGTGATCGTTGTGCAGCTCAATGAAACTATGGATAAGTGAGCGGTGTCAGTATGTAAAAGCCCTAACTCTACTAGTTTCGCTCAGATTAAAATAAAAATTTTCATGCAACATCACTTCCTGAAGTCCTCCTTTCAACAGTTTACAAAATTAGATGTAGCGTTACATCGAAATCAAACAAACCATTTTCTACTGGATGGTCTTTTCAACCCTAGAATTCAATTTGATCAACGACAATTCCATCAAATTACATGCATCATCGAAACTCCCAATGGCTTGGAAAGGCTGCTTCCTGTTGTAGTAGTAGTTACAAGTTACAACAAGATCAGTAGTACAATTGCCATGTCTTCTTTTGTCGTTTGATCACTCCTCTTCATTTCATTCTATTATAGCATCCTTTGGAAGGATAAATGATATGATGTGATATGTGATCTGCAAGAGGAGTCACGGCAGATATTTTTTGAATGTTTTGTCTTATTTTTACCTTTCTGCAACGATTTGGTAGCTCTTAGCTACATCTATTTTTTCTCAATATTATGGTGGGATGTGTCTGTGCCGTGTCCCGATAATATTAATGTCTTTCTTGCGCTTAAGCCCTAATATAATGTACATTGCCTTTCAAAGAAAGCGAGAGTGATTCTTCTAGGTAAAAAGAAGAGGGTGACGACGGCGATAGATATGATGCAACGACATGGTCTCTCTCATTTCTTGTGGATCACTCTTACCTTCTCAAAAAATAAAAAAAAAATTGTTCACATATATATACGCTAGTTGATAATATTATGTCTATCTGTATCGGCATGTTGTTACAAGTGAGAATGAATAATGCAATGATGATGATGCTAACATAACATCATTCTGTTCTAAAGTACATTACCGTACTAAATTACTCTTAGCACTCATTCTGCCTAGATGCAATTTTTTCCAGTTCTTAAATACATGGCAATGTTACGATACATCTAATACGTTTTGTTCCACTTCCAAAAGGCAATCTATGCCTTTTTTCCAAAACAATTATAAGAATACAAAATAATAATGATAATAAAGCTGATAGTTTTACAGACGTAGCTGATAAAAATTATGTGAAGGGTTATGAAATCGAAAGATTCAAAAAAGAGATTAAAAATTTTTTTCAGGCCCTAACTTTTCCCACGTGAATCGATATACCAATTACAAATATAAATAGTTATGTTATTATGTTGCAAACGTAGTTTACAACATACTGTATTCGGTCATGTCCGTCCGTCTGTCAGCACAATATCTTCTTACTGGATCACGATAGGATTGGTGTGAAATATGGCAAATAGATTTATCAGGTCACGCGTAAGAAGTGTATTAAATTTCAGACGACAAGTTCAAAGAACTAAGGTCGTCGGTCATTTTAAACATTCATAAACACTATATCGTCTCAGTCCACTGACACAACATTCACTGACGCAAAAGTTGCACTGACCTTGCATCTGTGTCAATTGAGGGAGGACATATTAGCACAGTTTATAGCTATTGACATTTGTACAAACTTCGTTTTCAACATTTGTAACAATTTACAATTTTTATTTATTTCGTAACAAGTAGCTCAAGACCTTCCGATTGAGCTATCACAAGCCATGGGTTGCAATATAAAAAAAATCATTTAAATTTGAGCCCTGACCTCATGTATGGGCCAATATAGCCTAAAAGTTATGCAAATCATCTCCAGGACCCCAAGTACACATGTACCGATTTAGAAATCAATATGTTAGCACGTTCGAGAGTTATTGAAGAAACAGACGGACGGACACATCAAAATCAATGCTAAGCTTTGCAAGTTAGGCTACGCAATAATGGCATTTCTTGAGAAGAGATTCTTCTGTTGTTTCAAAACTCCATTTTGCTATATTGCCCCGAGCTCTAGCTCTACTTTGTTTCCTTTCTGCCTGTTCACTACTTCCTCTTTCATAGTTCGTCCATTTTCCCCATTACATGAAAAAAGTTTGTCTAAGCGATTCGCAAGAACGCTAGAAATTGGAAGATATGCTTCTGTAAATGCTTGCGATTTTTTTATTTGCTATAGCAGAATTAAAGGTAATGATTTCGTATAGTTCAATAAGCAGTATGTTGGTGGAGGTGGTATTCTCATTTCCACATCTCTACAACTTATACTACAATAAATGTTTATCTTTTCTCAGATGTTTCTTTTCGCTTTCTTTCTGATCTTCTGTGCATAGTTCTTACAAGTAATCAACCTTCTCTGGTATGCCACGTATGTACGTTAAATGCTGTCAGATATTCAGAATAAAAAAGACAAAAAAAACTATCTTTTGAGGCATAGTGTTGTCCATCCATCAGCCATCAGTTCACCGACTTGCACATTCATACAAAAAAAATTTGCAGTGCAAAAAAATTCACGCAGAGAGAAAAAGGAAGGACCAACACAACACTGTCCTTTTAAAAACTCAAGTGTTAAGCATCAACAATTCAATGCAATAATATGCAATAGCCATAAAAGACTCCTTACTTATTCCAATTTGCTAACTTTTCCCCAATTGCATATCCCATCCTCAAAAAATGGACTAGGCAAAAAGCACTCGAAACCATCTAAAAGTTTCATCCTCCTCATCATCATCTCGTAGGTAAAAACTTAAAAAGAGTAACCTCTCTTCATTCTTTTTTCACAAAATGTTTTTCCTCTACATTTTATCTACTCTTCGTCATCCGAGTTCAGCAATACCAGTTTTACTTTGCAATCCAAAACATTGTATAACATAGCTTCCTTCTATCATGGATGGAGTTTGGTGGTATGCCCTCCCACTAAAAAGTTTTTTGTTAAGTTTGCTTTTGCCCATGGTGCCCCTTTTTCCACGTATCTCGTATAGTAGTTTTCTATACTAGAAGAGTTAGAAGAATTGAGAACTCTCTGCTAAAGTGCAGACTTGGCTTTGCCATTCAAGCATCTCTGTCTGCTTTATCCATACACACAGAAGGAAAAAATCTAAAGAAGCCTTATAGCAAAATAGCGAAAAAGAAGAGCCTCTCTCGCACACACACTGCCCTTTTTTACACACATTTTCCACTCAAAAAAATGTTTTAGTTAGTGAGGGACACACACAAAATATTATATCATCAGCAACCGAAACGGTATACCACCACACAGGGTCACACTCTCACTCATAGAATGAGAAAGATACATGTGTGTGTGTACGAACCTCTGGCTCTAACCATCTTCGAAAAAAAATAACGCTTGGCCAGGGAAGACAGCAAAATCATAACAATATATTACCGAAGCATTGATATTGGTGAAATCAGGGGAGATAATTTCGACAAGTTCTTGGAAGTTTCTGTGATCTAAAGGTCAGCATTTTATAGTAACCGGATGACACAATTTAACAAACCTCTTTATCCCTTTGAGAATATTTTAAGACGTTGAGAATTAATGCAAAAATCGTATTTTTTTGCATTTTTTTAAAATATACTCTTTGTCTTTGTCTCAAATCTAAGATTTGCATATATATTTTAGTTTGAGAAGATTTATTTGAGAATCAAATGCTAGGTATTATAAATATTGATCAGTGTGCAAGTTGTAAGCGCAAGTGACCAGTTGAATTAGTCTAGAGGCGATGTCTGTCATTGAGATGTTTTACTTTATATGTTATCGTTCGTTCCTTACAATAGTCTACTTCTTTTCTGTTTTTATATACTTGCTCAGCCTTTTCCGTCCAATCCAACCCAACACAAATTCATTTCGTGAGCTTAATGCATAGAATCTACATTCATTCCTTAGTTTCTCTATCTCACCCTACTCGGTTGAGACTTCCCCTGTTGTCTCGTCCTACAATAATATTCCGTATAGAATTTAACTCTCCACAAGGATGACGGAGGACAGAAAGGAAAGAATAGAATCGGATCGGACTTCTTCTCTCTTTCTCCCCAACACACACTCACAGACACACACATAGTCATCATTATCAGCTTTATTCTCATGATTTACCTTTTTTTCAATTGAAATGCCAGGAAACCTCACCGAAAGTTAATAAAGCTACTATATTACACATGTAAGTTTATTGGTGTTGCTATTAGATTTTGACGACTTCTTTCTCCAAATTTTGGTGTCATCACTGGCCATTTTCCCTATCATCTCATATTTTGTGTCTCTTCTTATAATCTCCAATATAATCCTGATTATTGCCATCAGCATAATGTTCGTCAACTTGGAAATAGCCGCAGACAAGTGATACAGAATTTTTTGGAAGCGTGAGAGAAGCAGAAGACAAAGTGAAGCAAACGCGTTCCAAAAAGAATGAAACCCTTTTAGAGCGGAAGCTCGTTTTTGAATCAAGTAAGCAAGTGAAAATACTACACACACACACATGAGAAGTGACTGGACTCAAAACCGAGAGAGAAAATATGCATCGGGAGCAAAAAGAGAAGAGATTCATCATCTTCGTCATCTGTACTCTAGCTAAAAAGGAGAAAAGATGAAGCGATATAGTTGTTAAAAAATAGAAAGAAGGAATAATAAATCGAAAGGCAGCACAGAAGCTAGTAAGCAAGCAGGAGTAGCACCCACTAAAAAAAGAGAAAAATTCCTCATTTTTAGTTCCCTAGTAAAAGTACACACATTTCTCGTATGTACATGATCCGTGTGCTATATTGATGCTGATGCACCATGCATCCTTAGTTTTTCCTCTGTATGTGTGTGTAACCATTCCTCTTTTCGTCACTTCTTCCTTTCATGATCATCGGGAAAGACGAAAGAGGGTTTCCATCCAGAAACACCAGGAAAATTGGAATAGATCTTGAATGGGAATTAAAACAAGATGAACTGCCCTGATGGCCACAACCAATAAAAATGTAAGCTGGAACATTATAGTGGAAATACGTACATTTTAGAAATTTTGCAATAAAAATATACGTTCAAGGCTAATATTGTGAAATACAAGTTTCTTTTTTCTTTCTAATGTGATCGAGTGCTTGTTGCTCCAAAGTTTAAGAGACCTCCCAGCAGGGTGTGAGTGGAAATAAATAGTACGAAGTACTCATCAGTTTTATGGATTTGTGGAATAAGGAATAAACATTTTAAACTAATATCCGCTATGCAAATTCATTCAACGATCAAACTTACAACGACGTCTACAAAATTACTACGATTAGTCCCCAAATGTCAACGAGATTGTGATCAAGTTTGTAATAAATATAATGTGAATCAGACTTTAACAACACTTATTTTCACATCTGTGTTATGTAGTACTATCAACATTTTATTATTATTATTTAGTTCGTAACTTGTGCAAAAAATACATAGTTGCCTTTCCGAATGGATTTCTTCTAAAAAGTGAATCAATCAGCCGGGATTTCTCGAAGAGAGGAATCCATGTGATAACATTTCTCAGCCTTCGGAGCAACTCCATATAACGAGGTAACTCAATTGCTAAATGCAAGTACAAAATGTCATATTTAGTAGGCAAGAATACAAGTACTAAGCATAAAAACGAAAGTTCAATAAATATCTTCAAACAAAAAATCAAGTTTTGTGATTAAAAACCTTAAACTATTCTCCATCCTTGTTTACTTTCATTTTTCTCCTATCTTTAGCTCTGGCTATATACGTATATGTGAACATAAATACTTTAATTAAATTTTTATTTCTTTTGGGTTATCGGTTATCTTAACATTTCCTTGCTGATACAACGTTGTACTTTTTCCCATATCGTAATTCAATAAAAAATCTTAGTTTCTAAATAGGAAATCTACTAAGAACTTGGGTACTGTTTACATACATGAAATATATATTTACTTTAACTTTCTGGGCAATTTATAATGTGGGAAAGAATTAAACATTAGAATTTTTGCTGCAAAGTTGTTTCAATTAATTTCATATAATTATGGGAAGAAAGTGATGGTTTTAAGATTTTGGATATTATTAACTCGGCCGTCGGCACCGCATCGTGGATAATCTTTGCATTGCTATTTGAGTATTATCGTGAAACGAGAAGAGACAGAAAAAGTAATACTGCTGATAATCTGTAGGTCGTCAACTCGTCATCTGTTTTCCTCCTCCGATGATGCGACGAGTATTAAAAGTCCGCATCACCACAGCGTTATCATCATTATGATCAGCAGCTCAATCTCTTTTTTAAACTGTAGTACATATTATTATCATCAGATTTTTCCCCATGGATATGTCATAAAAAACCTCGAAAACATTATGAGGATATAAAGATAAGTAGACTGAATTGAATGCACACTATGAAAAACAAGAAAAGGAATTAATGTCGTAGTCAAAAGAGTGACGACACTCACAAAAGCATAGGCAGTGGCAAAATTAATGTCGTACAGTGTCTCCTTTACTTTTTATTCTATTCCTTTCTCACATGCAACCCCATGAGGCAAATTGTGAATTTGTGTTTAAGTTGACTACTTCGTGATTCTCGTAGGTGTGATCAACATCAAAATTTCTACATACAATTGATCGGTAGCTAATTAGATCATTCAGAAAGGATTAGTCAATGTTTGTTTCTCTGGAAGGTGAAGAAAATAGATGAGTTAAGGCGGTTGCGCTAATACAAAAACAAATTGAAACTAACCGAGTCTATGTGCTCAGCTCTTGTGCCCTGCTCGCTGCGGTGTTTTCAGCTTTGCTAATTTATTTATTAAGGTAAGGTGGTCTAAACTTTAAACAATGCTTATAAAAGTACGCTACTAATGCCACCGTTTTCTTTGACAGTGTATGTTATGTACTAGTTCGAAAAGAAACATTTCGATGGCTAAATTTTAACTTAGCAAAAAAGTGCTGATGCTGATTCAGTTTCAATCTGTTTCAGTTTCAACATCTAAAGTGATTGGTTGTTGCGTGATAGACAAACTTATTGTTCGGCAATTTCTTCAAGAGTCTCTAAAGTATGCATGCACCAAAGTTAGAGGTTGAAAACAGTTTCATAGAGAAGCTAAGTTCTTGTTTTAGTCAGATCTAAACCTACCTACCTGAGTAATAGTTGTTGCGTGATAGACAAACTTATTGTTCGGCAATTTCTCCAAGAGTCTCTAAAGTATGCATGCACCAAAGTTAGGGGTTGAAAACAGTTTCATAGAGAAGCTAATTTCTTGTTTTAGTCAGATCTAAACCTACCTACCTGAGTAATTACTGGCCGTGGAAAATAACGCTAACAAATCTAGAAACGAGGTACTTGTCATTGTCACATCTTATCAGGGAGAGGATATGTTTCATGCAGGATGACTGATTTATTTTTCCCAATAGCTGTCAAAAAAATTGATGGCGCCGTGCCGGCGTCACACGTTTCTAATTAAAACATAAAGAAATACCTTTGTCATGATTAGGCAACGATTGAAGGTCAGTCACACGTTTTCAATGCACCAATCTGTCTTCCAATTTTTGCTTCTGTGTAGAACAAATTGAACCGGATCCAGAGCAAAAGTCTTGAGTCCAGAGCAAAAGTCTTGAGTAAATTGTTCCCATAAACTTTAACGAACTTTATAGTTCTTGCTGATAATTGTAGCAAAAAATGTAATTGACTTCTGTTGAATAAGTATAGACATTGATGGATCTAGAATAATAAAAACGTCACGAATGGAAAGAGGTAATTGGGGATTCGTATTCTGTGTACTTGAGCAATGGAACGATGATGACGTCTGTACAATCTATAATTTCATTTCATTTTGTGAAGGAGAGCACAGCACATTATTACAAACAAATGTTATTTATCGCGTCATTCAAGTGGTTTAAAAAGCACTTTAGCATCTTATTCTCTTTAATTACCTGAACTTGAAAATATCTCTCAACGTTTTGTAGCACAAATGATAGAAAGTTTAGAATGACACTAAAATGTTTACTTCTTACTTGAAAAGTCGTCTGGGACGGGACATGACTTAACGCATGACATCACTAATGATGCATACATTGTTCGCCGATTTGTAAGAAAAATAGACATCGTTACAGGTGTAATATATCACATCATCAATAATACTTGTGCTATCAACATCATGTGTCGTTCCAAAGATTGCTATAAAATTACCCTCTGTGAACAGCTTACTTGGCAATTTTGATCCAAGATGTTTTACTCTGATTTGATTGACTTGCTCATGAACCCTTATAGTCAAAGGCAAAGTCATAATAAAAGAGTTATCGTCGAACTTCTGATCCAAGAAGTAAACATGGATGATACAGTGTGGAGCGGAATAAAAAACGACATGACATACATTATGTATGCAAGCACCCAGTCGTTAAGCACTATATCGTCATGTCTAAACGTAAACCTTATCAAAAGGGTTGCTTATGTACGTAAAAAAATTGTGGAAGTAAAAAGACAAGTGTATTTTATTTTCAATGACTAATCATCAAATGATATTTGACTGATAGGCATAATATAAACTGTATAGTTATTTATGCTTATCTAGTGCAAAGTGCAAAAGCGTAGCTGGTAGGAATAAGCTAACGGATGTGCCTTTTTTATGTGCTCATGATATGATCATATTATTTTTTGCTGCTGAGGTAGAATAAGTTGACCTCGGAATTCGTGACCTTATCATTATTAGTTATTATTGCTAGCTTTCCTGTCAGCAGACCAGTTCATGAATGGATGCAATTATCTCATCATAATTATTTTTCTTTTCTTAATCAATGCTACCTTCAGGAAAATATAAAGTCTGTGTGTGTGGTGGTGCCAACTAGCATTTCTACAGTGTGCTTTGTAATAACTTTGCTATGGTATAACTTTACATGGTCTATTTTAATTGTGTATGGGAAGCTCAGGATGGAAACAATAACTCAAATTGTTGAGTGAATAGAGTGCTCAACGCTAAAAATCAGAGCTGAAGCTTATGAATAAACAAAAATTGAATTGAACAATGTAGGAATCTGCAAGGCTCCTGGTTGATCCTGGCTGAGAGGAAGTACATTCATTTTTCGCGTTTCCACAGTTCCACCAGCATATTATTATAAATGACAGGAAGAATGACATGAGTAAGACCTCTGTAGTGCAGGCTGGGCTGAAATGAAGTCATGAGTGAAGTTGGAAGCTTTTATGACTTACGTGTATTTTCTTGTGAACCTGAACATGATCTTGTGTGATACAGTTTACCACGATAAAAAAAACTCCATAATTTTTAACGAGTATTTATTCAGAATCAATTTTGAGTGGTATAACAAACCAGTCTATTTAACATTTCTGGACACTTAAGAAGTGCAAAAGTGTTATAACAATTGTTTACGTTTTTCAGGAGGCCAATATTCCGAAGGAAACCTACCAAGTCCGAACTGTAAAAGAAGAGCGCGAGTCAACTGGGGAAGATTGACTAGGGAGAAGAAAAAACCTAGACGATCGTCAGAAAAAACTTGCAATACACTTAAATGGACTTTCGCTAACTACTAACTGGACTTGGACTTCGCCTCTGGAGTTTTATAGATTTTTTTTCTAGAGTACACACGAGCATTCTCTATTTCTCTTAGTACAAGACTGCTAAAAACGATGATTTATAATTTACCCAAGCTCCAACAACCAGTCAACTTTATCTAGGTCAAAACACAGTGTAAAAAGTCTACCCGTTTTTTATGCTGCTTGTCATACGTTGAAATTTTTATCATGCATTTTGCTCCCTCTCCTCAAAAAAATGCCATAATGGACCAAGCAAAAGTTTGTTTACTACTATAAGTCTCGTTTGCTGGAACAAATCTACAGCATTCTTTTTTCTCCATTGTGCCACGATAAGAAAAAATACTACGTAGTTTAGGTTGGTGTAATTGCTCTGCACAAATTTTTCAACTGGCAGCAATCAGTTCAACGACTCACAAAACTGTAAAAATAAAGTGTTGAGGACTCGTAAAAAAGAGTTATTCCTGTCCAAATCCATCTCCCAATCTTGAAATAGTCTCTAAACAAAAGTCAAAACTACACTTCAGTGTAGTCTACTCATGGTAATACCAATACTTTTTATATTTTAGAGATGAGGGCTTATGAGAATCAGTAAATCGTATTTTTCAACAAAAACTGAGCAAGTGAACAAATCTCAGTATCTCACTGGAGAGGACAGCAACTTGTCAACTTCCTCATCAAAATCGTCATCATATTTTGCTGTGCATCGTAAAGTCAGAACATAGAGACTACATAAGACTTAAGCAAGTCTACTTGTTGCTTGAATTCAAAAGAATTGATGTGATATGTGGCATTTTATAAGGAGTTGGAGTCACTCTTCATAAGCAGCATTGAAACAATACGCAAGTTGCTGCCACTTCTTAAGCGCATAGTTGACTTTGTACGCAAATTTTTCTCTCCGATGAAAAGGACACAAAGTATAGGATCTGTGGAATCGGATGGCCATTTCAATTCAATAGCATTTCTTTTGGGTTTGCTATAACGCAGTCGGAATGACAGCAACTGGCTTGAAGTGAAATACGAACCCTTGGGTCTTTGTCGTTTATTCTCTCTTCGAAATATAAAATAAATTTACCTGGACAAATTTATTATTTGTGGAAATCCTTAAGATAAAATCATTGAGTAAGTTTCACAGTTCAAGATGTACAGAAAATAAGGAAAGATTACAAAGGAAAAATAAAATTAAACCTTGTGATTATTATTTGGTAGAAATTTGAAATAAGAGCAGAAACGTTTGCCCTTAGATGTAGTATCAAGGTTACGTACCAAGCCGGTTTGACATAACATTTATTTACGAGAGAAATTAATTTTATAAAACCTTTAAAAAATATGTACGTGCAAGGAAAGCCTGTAAAATAATTTGAAAGTTTGAATAATTCCTAATCTCATAATTTATGAGTCATAAAGTACTAGAGTTAATGTATTTAGGAAAATGAGATGATTTATCTCATTCCTTAATGTGTAGAGAATCACCTACGTGGAATTTAAAAAAGCGGTGACAAAAGACAAGATAAGAGCAATGAAAATTATTAGGGTACCGGAAAAGAAAATAGTGCGTAAAATATGGAACGATATGTCTAAAGAAAAGGCCAGGTTGTTATTTGTTTAGGCCTTGGGTGAAAAGTCGAGACAAATGGTGCAAGAATTTTTGTTTCGTGTCAAATATGTTCCAGTATGTCAACAATAATTTTAGTGCTCGTAGCATAATTTTTTTTATTTCATATAAATTTTTTATTGCTAATGGCGCGACACCTGTATCGTAACTATACTTTTAATATGTTTACGGTGCGTTAAAGCGAGATAAAAATCGCATATATTCACAATATTGTTTACAAGGTCGCGACAACTGCGAAACAATTTGTAAGGTGTTTTACTACATATTACTACAACACAATTGCTGCTACTAAAACTACGAAAACTCTAAACTGCTTCTGTGGTGTATAAGTAGGACTAAAAACTTTCTGGTGCTTTGAGTACGCACATGTGAAGGATCGAAATCTGAAGGGATTACTGGAAAAAATTTCAGTTTGGAACTACAACTACTGCCACTATCGCAATACTACTTCAACTTCTTCTACAGTATCTTAATCAAGACGTGTTGTTGTTGTCGTGAGTGAAAACACGAGCGTTGCAACAATGGCGGACCTCGAAGCAGTTTTAGCTGACGTTAGCTATCTCAT
Source organism: Lepidocyrtinus dapeste (assembly GCA_036850885.1). Lineage (NCBI taxonomy): Eukaryota > Metazoa > Arthropoda > Collembola > Entomobryomorpha > Entomobryidae > Lepidocyrtinus > Lepidocyrtinus dapeste. The sequence continues at coordinate 17,294 of JAANSQ010000428.1, forward strand.
GGCTATGGAGAAAAGCAAAGGAACTCCAGCCGCAAGAGCTAGTAAAAAGATTGTATTGCCAGATCCAAGGTAAGTCTATGTTTTTTGGGGAATAAATGTCATCATAAAAGAAAGAAAATACGCAATAACACACCCTAAGTTTATAACTTGAAGTCATAGATCATTTAATTTATGGAGTAACCTCTGGGAACAGGGAACATATTTTAATTACAGTTATACTGCTCTTCGTTCGTATGGCGCACTTGAAATTTCCCAGATGAATGATTAACATTGTGGTATTTATTGGCTTGTTAAACAGGCATCCATGTAGGGGTGATTAATTATTTAGAGTTAGTTAGGTTTAAGCGTGGTTGCAAAGAGGATTATTTGTGCACATTTAAAGGAGAAGGGTTTTTTATGGAAGTTAATTCCCAGGTTGAAGGATATCTAGGAATGGGTTCATAGGTTCCGCTTAAGGAGTAAAGAACGTGCGTTTGACTTGTTAGCAATTAATTTTTATACATATTAGGCCCAAACGTGAGTTGGCCATATACTCTTGGGCTATAATATACTTGAAAAATAATGAAAAGGCGGTAGCTAAGCTGAAAAATAAAATGTTGGCGGTGAGCCTGAGGTTTTCGGAAAACTAGTGGCTTCAGCATTGCGATTTAATTCCACCCATATTGTTATTAGCTTACTCAATTAAAAAATAATTGGGATGTGAGTCCATCAACTATAGGAATTCGGTGGAAAGCAGCAGTATTTCGGTAGTATAGCTATTTTGTTGTAATATAAGTGTACGGACAGACGGTGTTCTGGTGTGGCTTTCTGGTGTTTCCCTCACCATAATAAAATTATGACGCTCATTGATGGATGTCATCTGTCATGATAGAATCGGATGCTACTCCTTTATTATGCTCACACATTCATCCATGCAAAAGTTAAAGATGGGGGAAATGTTTTGCAGCGTGCCACCGCGCCAGATTCATGACTCTAGAGAGGCTTGAGTAGGGTGAAGTCTTACTTTGGCCAATTATGAAGACTATTTGAAAAGAGGCCAAGCATATCGTAAAAACAACTATGTTTAGGAGGGAAGGAGTTGTAGGAGTAATTTGAGCGCAAGTAACCCAGAAGTCGTCTTTACATTCAAATGCAAAACTTGTTTCACAATAAAAATCTTACTTTTTTGGGACGGGGAAAGAACAGATGTGAAAAAATGTGGAAAATTATGCAATTTCTTCTGGGTCATTCACAAAAGTAGTATGGAATCATATTTTTAATCTGCTTGAAGCTTATAGTTTCTACCTGATCCTGATCGGGTGTAAACGACGTCATAAGCGGGTGTAGCTACAGAAAGTACAGTACCTGGAGAATATTCAAATTACAAGGTAAACAGCTTAACGGGAATAGCTCAATCGTGATAAACTAATTAGCTAACTAGATGTAAAGCCCTAAGAATCGGACTTAGGATAAGTAAAGACTTCATTCCGTGGAATGTGAAGCCTATCTCAAGCTTTGAAAATTATTCTTACTCGAACATTTCTACATAAAAACATTGTCCTGAGGGAGACGTTGGTACTGTTGGTACGCACACATGGAGTTTTACTCTTTTATTTATGATTCATTGTGGATGGAAAATGGAAAGACAAGGGAAGGAACATCTCACTAATCTAGCACAGATGTTTGTGTCTTAAATTCTCGTCTAATTTAATTTTTAATATGACATTTTTTTCCTTTAAGCCTCATGTGAAATTCATTGTACTTGGTTAGTACTTTCTTCCAAGAAAATCTAAATATCGTGCTTGCAAAATACATCCATAGTATTTACCTGGGTTAGACGGATATATGACGTAAAAAGGACGGTGGAGCAGTACATGTTTTCTTCATTACGATTTCATATTTTTGGCAAAAGTTTAATAACCGTAGCATACCATCCAAAGGAACTTTGGGAATTGGGATGACGAACTAACCGGTGTATTATTTGTTTATTCACGCTCTACTGAAAAACTTATTTCTTTTGTAATGTGTTCACATTCATACTGTTTTGTCATGGTTCAAGTTAGTTTTCTAAGTTTTAAACAGCTTGATGAGCTTTTGTTTGAGTAAACTGAGTTTAAACTTTTAGCTACCCAAGTGTTATAACTGTCCATTGTTTAGCTCACGAAGCATTTCTGTTTTAAATCAAGGATGCAATTATTTATAACAAAATAATTACTAGTTTTACATGTTAAAATGGTGGCATATAAAGCAAGGTGTTACGATATTTACCAGCCACTAACCAAACATATTAAGGATATGTATTTGATGCATTTTCCCAGTCATATTACGTTCAGCGTATTATACCAAATTCATAAATTTCTGTTAGACTTGTTAGAGCCTTCAATGTTCACCTTTTAGTTAGCTTTTTGAAAATCATGGACATTGTAGATGTTGAATAAAACTAAGAGTAAAATACTGAACGGCTTTAGCTGTAATTCTAAATTCATTCATTAAATATACTATTGATTTCATTTCATGGTGTACTCCAGGTTTTCCTCGCGGGTGTACTAGGATATAGTCTCTGTCTGTATATGTTTATATTGTTTGCTGAAAGGATGTTGTGACAGAATGGTAGAAGTTGGGTAGATAAGGGAGGGAATAATTGTTTAAAGCTTGATCCACTTTTGTTCCTTCGCTTTTTGTTGAAGAGGTTATTCATTATCCATATTGAACGTTGTTTAAAATGAAAGTGACTCGGTGAATTTCTTAGATTAAGTGGAACCCGTAGGAGTAATTTTTTGAATGACTAGGGCAAGGTTTTGCGAAAACGTTCATGAGAAATGACAGTGTGCTTAGTGTTTTTACTGAAAGAGATTTAAGTACAGTATCTGGTGAACTAGATTGACAATGACAGGGAGAGAAAGGTAACCCGAGTCGGGGCAGATCCATCTTGATCATCGTCTTCATTATCAGTGTCACATCACATCGTATAATACATGTTAGTTTATGATGAGCAGCGTGCAAAAAGGATATAAAAGGCTTTGTCGGGCGAAATGGATTTCTTGGCTTTGACTCAACCTAAGCTAGACCGTTTTCATTTCAATTTTTTCGTGGGATCTTATAGCGTCTAATGCGGATGAATGAGCATTTTAATGAGGATCGGAAAAAACAACTAAAATAAAACGCTTTAAATAAAGAAATTTGTCTTCCCAAAGAATACAACTTATTACCTTCTGTTTAGTTTTACGTAATCAGTTGCGAGAGACGGAGAGCCGCCGATGAAAGTAATATTTTATCTTATAAGTATGGGATTGAATTCTGCAAAAATATGGAAATTATCTTGTTTTTTTAAGTCAAAAGCGTCCAAGACGTACTGAGTGGTTACATTAACCATGCCTTTTTGCAATATATAGTCCTTCAGTTTTGTTTGTATGTAAAACACGAGGGTTTCCTTTCTCCTTAATTCAGTTTGTCTAAAGAGGAAAGCTGATGTTTGGAATAGAAAGTAGTTTTGTCTGTAAAAAGTTTTATTTTTACTTTCTTGGAATAATTGTTCATCATATGAATTACTAAATGGAAGGGAATTCGCTTCAAGCTGAAGGCTTCGCCGGAAAGGGAAATTTCAGAGAGCAATGTAAATCTTCGGGTGTGTTCATATTGCATGCTACCTAAATTGGAACACTTTAGAGAATGAGTTAAAAGTAAAGGTCTGACTGGTTTTGGTTATTAAATTGAACTACAATATGAAAAAAAAACGAGAAAAAACTTCAAAGTTAGTAATATAAATACTTGTATAGGATGTACTAGAGTTAGTCTCATATTTTGTGTTATTTTTCTTTTTTCTCCAAAATCGTTTTCACCCTAGCGTGAGGAGCGTGATGCACAAATATTTGGAGAAGAAAGGGGACGTCACATTTGACAAAATATTTGGTCAGAAACTGGGTAAGGAGAGATCAATATCGTCATGTTCTTTATCTGTTTACCTAAATCAAATTAACTTTCACCTTTCCCGATCGAGTGTTGAAAGAAGAATGAAATTGGTGACTTTCTTTGCTTCACAGGATATCTGCTTTTCAAAGACTTCTGTGAAAACATTGTGGAGGAGCCCATACCTCAAATAAAATTTTATGAAGAGGTAAATTTGCAAACGGTTCAAAGAATAGAGTGAATAAGAAGATTGCTTTTTCCCGGGAAATTAGGCATTATTGTTTCTTTGGGAAAAGGAGCAAGAGGGTGATGACGGTCACAACTGATGATGATAATGACTACTACTTTTCTTCTCTCTCGCTCCTCATTAACATTTTATTTCCTTTTTTCACTGTCAAACTTCATTTGGACTTACTTTCTTTCATGACAGATTAAGAAATTTGAAAAGATGGAGACGGTAGAGGAGCGGAGGAAATCGGCTAGGGAAATATACGATAATTTTATAATGAAGGAGCTCCTTTCGCATACTTATGTAAGCATGTACACACCAAAAGTTTATCTAACCATTATAATTTTCCTTCTGATACCATGAGAAGTTATTCATGTTATTTTTGGGGGCTCTCTACAGAATTTTACCAAAGAAGCTGTAGATCATGTTCAAAAGCATTTAATTAAAAGTGATGTCCCTCAAAACCTGTTCGAGGTGAGTAAACTATAGCTACAGTCAATATTCTGTCGCCGGTGGAATGATGAATGAAAAGGAAAAAAATCGGAGATGAATACCTTAATCTTTCACATTGTTATTTTTTTGCAGCCGTATATCGACGAAATTTTTAATTTTTTACGTGGCGAACCATTTAGACAGTTTCTTGAAAGGTAGAAATGTCATTGTCAGTTATGGAATTGCAAATATTTTTGTTAAAAAAATTGTTTAATGTCATAAGTGCTCTCGGCGTGTTAATATATTTTCAGCGACAAATATACTCGGTTTTGTCAATGGAAGAACTTGGAACTGAATATTACAGTAAGGCTCGGCAGTACTCGCATTAAAATTGTTTTGTTTCATAATTTTTGGCGAATTTTTTTGCACGATTGTCCTCCCTGATTCATTTTCTTTTTTTTTAAATACATAGTTGACAATGAATGACTTCAGTGTTCATCGTATTATTGGGCGTGGTGGTTTCGGCGAAGTTTACGGATGTCGGAAGGCAGACACTGGAAAAATGTATGCAATGAAATGTCTGGACAAGAAGCGAATAAAAATGAAACAAGGAGAAACCCTTGCTCTCAATGAAAGAATCATGCTCTCTCTAGTCAGCACGGGGGTAAGTTTTTTCTCCTTTTACTTCTATCTTAATTATTTAGCAGTATGATTTTTTCTTCCATACATTTATGTTTTGTCCAGACTCTTAAGCGTTCTGTGAGTTGGTTTTCCCCTCGCGTTTTATCTTTAATTTTTCTCGTTTGGTTTGAGAAAACTCTATTCAAAAGTAGAAAACCCTAGTGTTTCCTTGCTAACCGGTTATTGTCTACTTTCTATCTAGCGGGAAGCGATAGTGAAAACGATTGTTGTTGTTGCTCTTTTAAAAAATAGAATAGCTATGTAAGAGAGAAAGAAACTAGTCTGCGTCGAGAAGTGCTTTTTTCTATCCTGAAAATTACTTTCCATTACTTCGTTATTTCCACTTTTCCTTTTCCTTGATCAAACAAAAAACTTTTCTCCTGCTTTCACTTCTTGGCTGAGAGGAAATAGGCTGGAATTTACATGCATTACTTGTTTTATCATGAATGTTGTAGGTATATAGGTTGTTTTGTGGAAAGAGTTGTAAATTTTATTGAAGATGTTTTCCTTTAAAGCACATCCTAGCGTGCTGTTAGTGAATGTGTGTTTTAGTTATCGCTTAAAACAATTCCAGTTTCTCTACGTATTATTTTTGGCTTCTTTGTACCTTGCGTGTTTTTTTTTATTTGGGCTTATTTTGTTGTTTCCTTTTTTTGTATCTCTATGCAATAAATGCTATACGGTTTAAATTCATAATTAATTTTCATGGCTAGCTAAAGTGCAACTGCAAAATTTTTAGCTTATGTAAACTAATAAATCCAAATACTTTACGATGCAAAAAAAGTATGTAAATAACACTTTACTGAAACTCATTCCCAGTGTGCTACTACAGTTTTCTGATGTATTTATTCTTGATCTTTTACGTAGAGTAGGATAAAGTTGAAATTTTGGTTGCCGAAAAGTAATGCTATTTTTTAAACTCAAGAAGAGTGAAAGGGAACAAAGGTTAAGTAATGTTTTCATTAGAAAATTTTCCGTGTATTACAGGCGGACTGTCCATTCATTGTATGCATGACGTATGCCTTTCATACAACGGACAAATTGTGCTTCATCCTAGACCTGATGAATGGGGGCGACCTTCATTACCATCTTTCTCAGCATGGTGTTTTTAACGAGCAAGAAATGCGGTTTTATGCCGCAGAAGTCATTTTAGGTTGGAGGATAATTTTTTTAAAGCTTATGTCTGATTTCTGAGTGCTCGGGGCTTGACACAATTGTTGTTTAACTCGATTGTCACAAATGATTAGAATAGATCTAGTGAAATTACGAAAGAAATCCTCATGAATATCCATGTTGTTTATTGTTTGGCCGTAGGACTTGAACACATGCACAAGAGGTACATTGTTTACAGAGATTTAAAACCAGCTAACATTCTCCTCGACGAGCATGGTCATGTTCGTATATCGGATTTAGGATTGGCTTGTGATTTCTCGAAGAAGAAGCCTCACGCCAGTGTGTAAGTTTTTCAGATAAACCGTTTGGTTAGTCCACATTGATTGACATCGTTTCAATTAATTGCACTTATATTTTTAACAGAGGAACGCATGGATATATGAGCCCTGAGGTAAGGTTTTAAAACTAATCAACTAAAATACATTATTTTTTTATGAAATTGGCGTTGTGAGCACGTGAATGACTGCAAGGAATGAAAAGGCGCAAATTCTACATGAATTCTTACGTTGGACCGGAAATATTGTCTTAGTTTGTATCGGTATTGTTTATGCTTATATCCGTTCATTACTCCCTCCCTCGGACACGTTTTCTAAACAAACTTTCCTAAATAGCGAGCAAATTTTATCAACGGACGACAAATAGTCACCAAAAATTAGTAAAATTAAGAAAGTCGCAATGTTCGTCACAACCAGATCAACTTGAGGACATTCTAGTGCTTTTTTTCTGAG
>JAANSQ010000429.1:0-24412 GCA_036850885.1 Lepidocyrtinus dapeste
TTACGATAAGCACCAGAATTTACGCTTGTCAGTGTACTTTCACATCAGGTTTCTCTGTTGAAGGTGGGTTGAGTCAGGTACTGGAGGTTTACTTCCCTCATGTTTTACGATAGGTCCCCATCTCATAGGAGACAGATCGTCTTTAGCCTCCACTTTAGGATAGCCAGAAACTGATTCTTGCGTTAAAAACTGCAACGCACACACATTTTTATATTAAGTTGTTGTTGAATCTAAAGCTCTTTTCCACAACTGTCATAGACTCCTAGTATAAATTACTCTGATCCCCCTCCAGTTCAATATCTCATTAAAAACTTGCACCACGTGTAACAATATTTTGCAAATAGCGTCAATCCCAAAGTTTCAATCCCTCAGAAACTTTTTGGATCAGCCCTGCAACATTTGCTTGGATAGTTATGGCCTACTGAATCCGATAAACTTTGACCTTTGCACATTTCACGGCTTATTCACTTATGAGAGTGAGAGTAGCTGGAGTGCACAATATCGATTTTGTTTGGTTGCGTATGCGGATGATTCTGAACCGGAGGTTATAGTTCCGATAGTTTATCATAAATTGACATTATTCCATGACACTCAAGCTCCAGTATTTCAGCCCTATTAGTAAATACAATAGCCAATTATAAATTACCTTAAAGCGCTTTTGTAAGGAGAAGCTAAGCGCTTTGTGTCCGCAACCACAGTCGGAGTGTAAAGAACGTGTACATTCCAAATGAATGTAAGAGCTGGAGCAGCAACAAAAGCACTTTGCTTCCCAAAGTTCCATAAGTGTTTTGCTCGGTCGAGAACTATCTCATCTCCCATTCTATTCCATATCCCAATATCAGCGTCAGCATAGAGCACACAGACAACTCTACCAAACGTGTTTGTTTTTTAATGGAAAATGGAAAGATCTGCAACATATACTTTCCATTCTCAAAACAAACCAAGCATACCGATAAGACTTGGCTTGGTTTACCCTTCTCATAGAAAAGGTCGATCGTTCCGAGACCATTGTAGCTGAAGTAAAACCAATGGATTTGGCATTTTTTTGGCAAACCAGCAGCGTACCATTCCCGGAGACAATCTTTATACTAGCTCAGCTGTGTACGCTTAGGAATAGGAGCATATTCGGCTTATTCCACGTTCTAAAGGCTCTTACTCATGCCTCATTCTATTCTACATCGAGAGCTACTTATTAGAGCAGCTCACTCAACTCAAATTTTTATAAATTAATTTCCAGTCTGACGAAGTTTTAAATTTTCATCAGTTGTCTGTCAGTTTCAGTAACTGGTAACTCCTAATTCAAATCTGACCTCACCAATGAATTATTCATATGTACTTCAAATCTGTTGGAACTTTGGAACAGGTTCTGCCCAAATTTCATGAAAATTGTTTTTTCCATCCATTCCTTACAGAGAAAACCCACCCTGGAGTAATTTTCCCCTAGGGGGTAAACCCTCCGACTGATTTCGCTCAAGCTAAACTGGTTCACGGGTTAGTTTACATACGTATGGACGGACTGACAAAAAGACAAAATGTTGCAAACGGAATTTAAATTCAACTCCAACTTGGATGAAAATTTTTAATAGAAAGTATATGATTGTTCATTGTTCTGCAAAATTACGTTAAGCGATGCAACTTGGGGCAATGTGAGATAGTTCAAGACGGGAAAAATATTTGCAATGCAATGCTCTATCATAGCTCAAGTATTCTCGTCCTCACCGGACTGGTTTTCCTAACCCTTTTTTATGAGAAGAAGAGAAGATGAGGAAGAGGATAGTGTATGAGTCATCCCAAATACTACAGGATCTTGCTGTACTAAAGAAACGTTCAAAATACGTCAGCTCAATAACCTAACAATATGAGGGACAAATACTTTGTACAAGTCAAGGTGAAAACAATAGAGTGAAGTACAGGTGTAAATTTGCCTTAGGCTTCACAGCTCACCACAGGCAATAAGAAGGAAAGAATTTATTTTTGTTTTTTTAATTTTTATTCATTTTATTTCACATAAATTGTAAAGAGTTAAACAACTGAATCAAAGACGCTCAAGGTTAATTTTAGAAGATTCTTCTTACGTAATACTTAATTAATTATGTATGGTGGGAAATGGAGAGTATTCGCTCAAGTAATTTTAATAATATTGAGGTGAACAATGAGATTGTACTGTACAACGAAAAAGTATCAGAGATGCAAGGACAGTTTCAGTCATCATGTTTCAATAAGTCTGTATCTCTCGCTCTGCGGTAACGAAAGGTCTCCTCGAAACCCCTGTACGACATGAATATGTTTACTTGGTCCAGGAAGGGGAATATTTTCGCCATGTTAATCCTGTTCAATATTGGGAGCATGTTTCTCTTGAAAGTTATTCGAAAATCGGCAATACTGCGAAATCTGCGGGTAGGATCCTCCTCTTCCTTTTCAATTAAGCCCTCCATGGTGAGCTTCTCCAGGGATCTCATTTTGCGAAAGGCATGCAAGTTGTAAGCCCACCACGGTTCTACTTGAAAGCGAAATGAACGAAGGAACGGGAGGTCCAAGTAGGTATTACAATCCTGGTCCCACTTGACATTACGGATGTCCAAATGGAGAAGTGTGCTTTTGAACTGTTCCAAGAATGGGAAGAGAATGATGGGGTCCATGGGAGTAACTATATCCAACTGGAAGTACGTCAGAGGCCACGTGCCTGCAGCTAGCTCCCTAGGAATGGAGTTCGCGCTAAGTGAAACAATTTCTGGCTTGAAGGTGGGTGGTACACCCAGCAACTCATTTTCTGAGCCACGGAAGAGGTTCACACCTACCCAGGTAGTCCATGGGTTTGCTTGAATAATCGCACGGAAAATAGGTTCCGAAGCTTGGCTCCATGTGCTTGAAATAGACAAGTACCTCAGAGAAGGCAAAGTTGGGAATGGAAGGTTCGCAATCTTTTTCGTGGAAGCCTGTAACTGACGAGAACGAGAGATGCGAATTCCCAGTCTCAGAGTTAACCGACTCAGATTGGGCATGAGCTCCATAAATTCGCATATCATCTCGTAACTTTTCACCATATTTATCTCTTGGGAATGATAAGTAAAGCTGCAAGTTGAGGAGCCAACAATGTTCAATAGAAACTTGACCGAGGAACGGAAGCCGCGCAAGTACGCTGGATTCTTCCCAGGTAGTTCACAAAATTCCAAGTGTCCAACAAAGGCCCTTCTATCATGGGTCCTGGAGAACAATGCGCTTACTTTGTTCACCTCGACTATTGTGCTCAGTTGGCGCTGCAATATTGGAACATTTCTCAGTGGCCAATACAACTCATAGAACCACTCGTTTTGAGCAGGATTTTCCTGCAACGGCCTGATAAACAGATAGGAGTCCACATATTGCCTCATCCACTTGCTCACGAATCTTAGGTTGAGCATTTCTTTAAAATCTTTTTCTTTTCCAGGCTCAGGTTTGTGGGCATTCTTAAACTGATTCTCGAAGACGATATCGAGGACCTGCATCGTTAAAGACATCCTCAATATTTCAAAATGAAGGAAATTTTTAAAAAATTATTTGGATGATTATATTGCGTTTTTAATTACCTTCATGCATTTCCATCTTGGTTCAAGTATCTGCTGGAATTCTTGGCATGAATTCGCTGCGGCGATAACATCTTCGGGGCAATATAGATAACTGAGGATTTTGTCTAAGGCCTGAATTAAGTAAAAGATCGAGTTTAAGTTATTATAAATGAAGGCCTTTGATCAGAGAAATCTGAACAGCGCAAACTCAAATTATATTGAAGTTACAAAGCCCCAAGTTACATACATTTCATTGATTGGAACACATACCCCATGTCTGGCGAACACTTTTATCCAAATTGAACCCTCCGCAAGTGGTTTAGCCTTCAGCTTCTCCTCCATGCTTTTTTGCAGAGCAGCTAGCGCCTCCCTGGCCTTTTGTCTTTTAAAAAGCGCCCTGTCTTTAAACAGTAGCTCCATCGCTAAACGAAACTTAGCATCTTCCGCCATGACGGTTTTTGAAGTTTTTGAAGTGTCAACGTCGGAACACTAAACTAACTTGTCATATAACTAGAATTGAGACCAACAGAACTGAATTGATTTTAGTCTACTTCTCTGCTCCTCTTGACAGCCAAGTGTGACACACTAACGACATCACAAGAGTGAATGAGTGAGTGAAAAAGAGTGGCAATGGTAGCCTGGCAAGTCGTTCCTGCTTGACGTTGACACCACCATCTCGCTTCGCTAAATATGTAAAGAGTGAAGCGTAAAATAAATTGCAAATGCCTATGCTGATTATGCTTAGGTGCTGGTGCAGATTCCGAAAAAGCATTGGATACTCATATTTGCTATTTCACGCCAATATCGCCAGTAATGAAATTTAAAATGTGTACAAGCTTATTACGCTAGTCATCAACCTCATAAAAATCAGTTTAATGACACCTTAAGGCTAAGACTCTTCTTCAAGAAGAAAGCTTTACATGGCATACTTTCCTTAAGATTTAGACAAAAAAAGGAGAATTGGGGAACAATGCTGTGCGTTCCTTCCATACTACCCAAGATTATGAATATGAATTTATGTCGAAGGTTTTTTATGCTAAGATAGGATTGCTAGGGTGCTATCCGATATGTAAGATACGCTCATGCTATTTCATCCTTGGTCGTTGACTTTAATCTCTCCTCCTAACGAAAAATATTGACAGAATATTCGACTATTGTTCTCGCGATATTTCTACTTTCTCGTGGTATTCAACTCATTATGAAGGCAATTGACGTTAGACAATGCGTACTTTCGGAACAAAGGACAATAGCATGTTGTGAGTTGAGTTGAGAGATTCTAAAGGCAAAATGAAAGTTTGGTAAGTTGGATAATGGGTCGCACTTTAAGCATGCTTTTTCAGCCTCAAACGTACTTATGGTCTACACGTACTTAATCAATCTGCAAAAGTGTATAGGTACTACCAGAAACGGTATCTTGTTTTTAATACCCAATAAATGAGGCCGAAGGGCTGTTTTATTCCTGCAACTTGGATCTATATGAAAATTCGATTAAATAATGCGGGCGACATTTACTGCTTCGATATTGATTGATGATAATTTGCTTTGAAAACTCTAGCAAATAGTTGTTAAATAATATTTTGATTTTTTAACGATATGTCATTAAACGTTATAAAACTCTATAATTATTTCTAATATGTACATATGTATGCTTAAAATTTAAAGAATGATCAAACTAACTAGGTCAGTATAAAATATTTTGAGAAAAAAATCAGAATGAATTGAGCAGAAAGAGGTCACAATTGAAGTCTTTTCGTTCACAGCTGGATAAAATTGTTTCGGAAATTGGAATAGACTTAGAGTCTCATAGTTCGTCGAGACAAAATTCGTTCCCGTTACGAACGTCCATAAAAAAGGAGTGATCTCCTCTGAACATTACTTCTAGTTCCAGCTCTCCCAGGAACGGAAAGTTTTGGGTCATGTTCTGGAAATTCATCTGCTCCATTAGGAATTCCCCGTAAATTTGATCGAATTCTTCGGAAAAGAAGAAGTCTGCGAACTCCTTCCCTCCTCTCTCATCAAAAGTGCCAGAGAGTGTTAAATCCTCGAGAGATCTCAATCGCAAAAGTGGCCGGATAAAGGTCACGCCAAGGTCTGAAGTCACCACTGAAGGTTTTCACACGAGGAAGATCTTAAGTCTCGTGGTGTAGATCTACCAATTTCATTCCGTGAATATGTAGGTGAATCAGTGTCTCCTTAAATTTTTCTATGATTGGGAAGACCTCAGAGGAGATGATAAAGGGGTGTTGGTGTTATCAAGTTAATCAATTGACTATTATAGTTACAAATTGTTTGATTTTAGAAAGTCTAAAAGAACTTAAATATGCAATCATGGATCTGTATCTTATGCGAATGAAAAGATTAAGCATATTTCTCATTAGAAGTAACTTGGAGCGATTTATTCGAACCTTACGAAATCCAGAGTACAATGTAAAATTAGGTATATGGGGTCACAATTTCTTGTAAATTCATAGCAGATCTAAGTTTCAATCTTATCATAAACTACTACCAATAATCGAGCAGACATTTTAAGTCTAAACGTTGAAAAGAAGATAAGTAGCAAACTAAATATGTTACCTAATTCCATTACCAGAGAAACCAAATCCAGAAAAATGAGATTCTGGTTGTACCTAAATCATAAGAGTGAATACACCATGTAATTACTACAGTTACTGGAGAAATTTAAAAAGAATCATAAGACTAACTGTGATACATAATTGTTTGTAGTTTTGTAAGCATAAGTACCTTGCTTCATGTTTTTAATGTATTCAGGATAAACATTGTATGTTTAGCACAATACGTTTAATAAGTCTATGTTTATATGACACTAGGTAATACTTTTAATGACGTAATCAGTTTTGGTTTCACAGTGCTCCGCGAGCTGAATTAAAGTAAAGGAAGATCTATATTTACTATATACTACGTCTGCTTGAGAGCAGGTGCAGTTTCGGAAAGAAGTACAAAGTTTTCTACAATTTTTTTCCCACTCCGTTGAACTGAATTAGTTACTTGGTATTTAAATTTGCAGGTGACTCTGAAAGTCCAAAGAAACAGACCAGTTTATCACATTAGAATCGTACTGATTTTGTTCTCACTGAGTGGATTACTGCCTTGTGCTAATCTCTCCCGGTTACCTCCAGCGCTGATTGCACCCTCTCCTACACGTAGTTGACCGGAGGTGGACAACTGATGGCTAGAATGGTCACTACTATTGTCATCGCTATCTTGGTCTAAGGTAGGTATCCCGTGACTGGAGCCATCATCTAAGCACAGTACCCTTGCAGATGATCTCGTAGACACGTGGAGTTCCTCACGCTTAGTGAAGAATCTAGTGGAGCGGGTTTGAGGCTCTTCTTCTTCCTCAGAGTCCTCAGCAGTGTTCAAACCCTCTGTGTTCTGAGCTCCACTAGTTTTGTCATCACTCTCTTCAGAAATGGCAGTCCAGCCATTTTCCATTACGCTACTGAAGAAGCTAGCACCTCCGAATACATACTTTGAAGCAATATCAGTTACCTGAGGAGGGACGGGAGGACAGATTGCCCCTTTACTAGAAATTTTGGCAAGTTTCTGCATAGTAAGTACGCAACTTAATAACGTCTGAATATCCTTCCTTAGTTCAGCCTTTTCCTGTTTGAGTTTTGAGATTTCTGAATTTTGTCTCTGGATAAGTTCGCCCAAAATTGGGTGGCTCTCTCCAGTCGGCGAGCTTTCCCTAGTTTCTGCAGTTTGAACTAGCTTGTTCTCCAAGGAGACCGACTTGTTCAGTTTGATGGGCAATTGGGGAGCGCTCGAGTCACTAAGGAAAGCACTGAATGCTTCATCGTTCATCACTGAATACTCTACGGCGTATGTGAGCATTTGCTTGTCCAAATCGGACTCGATCACCTAAGCGCATTCAACATTCGAAGTTAACTAATTGGAGAATTGTTAACTGTACCTGGTAAAATTTACAAAACATTTACCTTCTTTAAGTATCTGTCCATCTTCTCGGAAGTTATCTGAGTTACTACAGTCTTAAAACAATCCATGACTTGTTCCAATCCATTACATTCCATCAACTCTTTCTTGTGGTCTAGAACAATGGCCAGGGCGAATTTGGCTATCACGTCCACTCCATGTAGTATCACCAAATCTTGACAAATAAATCAAATCGCATTAGTCCTATTCATTTCATAATTACATAAATCTAATCTTAATCTTCAATCCATATTTTATTACCTAAAACTCGAACCGCAAATCCAATGAGAAACTGTGACGCAAACATGGTAAGAAACCATGGTGCCGCGTAAAGGCTTGGGAGAACGTCATTGTGATACAAAAGCAACTGTATGTCGGGATCTTGGTCGTGTATTAAACGGGTAAGCTGATACAGTTTCACCTTAAGCAAAATAAACCAAGGTCGACTAAAAATTTTGAACTGTATTTTAAAAAATGTTCACAAGAAGAAAAACACTCCGTAAATTACCTGCAGACCAAGCATATCAGGTTTGTAATGCTCACGTGCACCCAGGTCAAACATCAAGTACTTGAGGACGCTAAAAGCGTCATCCTCTTCGAACTAAAATGAATAAAAAATATCCCATGAAATTCAAACGGTTAGGAATAACTGGAATATTTTCAATGGTGCTAACATGCATTAGGAGCAATCCAGCGACAAAGCTAAGTCCCTGGCAATATCCTACGTCAGTATCCAGGAGTGAGTAGGCCTTTAAAATGTTAAACAACGCAAGTTGCCCCGATCCCAATGGGCTGGTGAAGTACGAATGTGAAGGGAAAGTTCTTCCTAAAAATTATCCAAGATAATCAAACTTAACTACTCCGTTCATTGAAATAAGGGTCGTTTGGTCATTGTCATTACCAAGATCGATTAGAATTGCATGTTGTTGTGACGTAAGTTGGCGGAGAAGATGCTCGTAGGGTACGTCAAGATTTATATGGCTGTAGCTTGAAGTATTCCCATGCTCCCCAGCGAGCTTCCGCTGTTGTATAAAGAACTGCCAGATTTGTCCACGCTTGTGTTTCGGAACTCCTTCAAAGTTCACAAGATACAGTAAATAACTTTCAAACTTAACAGTGTTCACTGAGATTTGGGTCTTATCATGGTACCTCTAAGAATAGCTGAATTTAAAAGTTGGATGTCACATCTTTCATTAGGATTGCATTGAGCCTGGGTCATGATCAGGTCCCATGTGTCATTTGCCTATGGACAATGGTTTTTTAATAAAAAATGTCCACTGATTCAATGATTAATCTCTTTTTTAAGGGAATTTTACCTCTTCGTCACATGTTCCAAGCTCTAAATACGATAGTTTCAGCCTTTTCACGTCTGCCTCTTGCTGTTTCGCTGAAAAAGAGAGCAACAGGTTTAGATGAGGATGCTGCATGTAGGTACATGACTCACACTACGTGTTTCTTCCCGTGATGGCATTTTTTTTCATTTTTGCATGGTATGGGAAAATAATTAATCGTTTAAAAAAATAGAGGAAATATGCAAAGTTTCACTATCTCCTTTACCTTTCAGTCGGAGGTTTTGTTTCTCCATCCGAATCAAAATGATCTGTTGATTGATAGCACTCCTCCATAACTCTCGTATTTCCTGTTTTGTGCGTTTCGGGCGATACTGGCCAGTCCTGGAGGTCACTGGTGTACTAGGTGTATAGCTCACTGGAGTATCTCTTCCTGTATCTGGCGTACTTGGGGAAACAACCCTTTTGAATATAGCGTGGCGCCATGAGCCAGAGCGTCTAATCCCCTTGCCAGATTCTGGAGGAGATTTGTTTTGCGAGCCAACTTTTAGAAATCTGTTGGACAAAATTGTTTTTTTTACGGTTGAGACCCCAACACTTAAAGTTTGTATTGTAGAGCAAGTACATCCTCCATGAATGAAAAGTTTAGGCTCTCACATGTTCATCATTGGACTATGTTGTTTGGGTTCCTTGGATGCCATGTTTCTGTTCGTAGGGAGAGAAAGACCCAACTCTGCATTTCCTCCCAGGGTGGGTGACTTCGCTTCTTTACTCAAAGGGGAGACAACAAGTCCTTGGGAAGTCCTACGATTCCTTATCTCACACCTGATCTTTTCACCTGTTAAAGCGCCAACGGTCGAAGATCTCGGTCGGCGTGAAATGTTCTCCAAAGGTGAGTCACTAACTACCCACACATCCTCACTAGCACTTGCTTCACCAGGTGATTTCGTTACTGGACTATCTCCACCAATTCGTCCACCTATCTCCTGACAAAATCAAACATACACAATGAAACTCTTCCTCGACCATCAAACATCAAACAAGATCAACGCGTTTTCTCACTCTCTCCCTTACAGACACAGAGGAACTACAGACCAACCAAAAAATTCTATCACATTGTATTACAATCATAATCACACCAAAAACTTGACTCTAGGAAAGGACACAACAACTTTTTATTATTCCTTCCTCGTACATTATATGCCTGCCTGTTTCCCATCAAAAGCATAGCTAATTCTTACATTAAACAGATACATAATATTATGCTGCTGCTAACCTACCTCGCATCCTAAATTCCTAATAGATAGAACAACTTACACTTTACCTGTACATTTCCCCCTTTTGGCTAGTACATAGTCAACACAACAAAAAAAAATATTACCAACTCACCTTCAGCCTAAGCCTAGCTCACGATCCAAAACTCCAATCCAAACGTTATAAAAGTGTTAACAAAGACCCACACAAACATTCACATACTCCACCAAAAACTTATCTCAATCCAAGACTCTCTCAAGACTCAAGACCCAACAAATATCTAACGAACGAACAACCAAAAGACAAGAAAAAAACAGACAATGCTATAGACTCTAAGGTAAGCTGTAAGCTATTAAATCATGTATATGCACACATTATCCTCCATCTAAATCTGTATTCTGTAGTTCTGAAGGAATGAGAAAATTGCTCATTTTTCCTAAAATTTACTTCTTCTAAAAATCTTTGCCTACCTGAAGTAACCCTCTCTCGCACTCACCACTTTTGTCTATGATTTTCCAAAGTGCTTCAGAAAGAATGATGCAGTGACAACGTTTTACTCTACACTAAAATAATCACTTTTTGCTAGAGTCAACTCACATGCGAGATGCGAAATTCTTTGAGCGTTTAGCCGTTATCATTCATTACATTTTTTACAATGAGTCCTTTACAAAAAATTTTGGTTCGTTAAACCATGAAATTTATATGCATATGCATACACTATTCCTCTGCTCAGCTACACTGGCTACTATTTTATGACTTTTTCGAGATGCTTGATCGTTGATGGCTTGATGCATGCCAAAGCGAAACTAGCTGTGCCTATTAACTTTGTTTTTCGTCAGTTTGATGCAGGTGCAGAAGGGTAAAGCTTATGCGAGTGTTATGCTTGCGTAACATGTTTCACTCAAATTGCATCAATCAGAGTAATCATCAGAAAGTACAGTAATACTGAGGTTTAGTACCAGTGATTTCGATATTGACGGTTATATATTTAGTACTTACCCTAACTGGTGTTGAATAATGCGGAAGACTGTTTTCCCTTGTAGGCCCTTCTCGTCCTTTACGTTTGATCAAATGGTCAAAGGAATTTGTGATTGAACGTTTCGCTTTCATGAGAATCGCTCCTCCGCCTAGGTACTGGCTTAGGAATTCATGTCTAACGGGAAAGAAATTTGGCAATTAATAAAATGGCAAAGACACTAGTACTAAACCTAATCAAGTCTAGACAGAATTCTGTTTGTATTATTGAATCAATACAATTTTTCTATTTGTAGACTAATGTGTCTTGTCGGATTCTGTCAGACTCTTTCAAATTCTAATAGAAATGATCTGGACTGGAAACAATTCAGAGACAAAGCGAAAGCATAAGACACGTTAAACCTCAGTAAGCATCCACAAAAGTCCATGAATCATTCTTTCATGCTCAAATTATTCATAATCTGTTCATCCCGCATTCCCTACTATCTACATTCTCTCGTAAAAAAAACATTTTTTACAAATCAATAAAAACTCGAAACTCCGTCATCTCTAACTGTTCTCATTTTCATCCCATCATAAATTTTATCACTATCGGTTTTCATTTTTTACAAAACAAAATAAACCAGAAGAAATCAGAGGTTAAAGTAGTAATTTCCTCTCTGAAACTTGATACACCGATACTTGATGCCTAGTTGCTAAACCAACGGTGAAAAAATCAACCAAGGCCTGATCAGCACTTATATTCTCCTAATATGGAAATACATACGGAATTATAGCAAGCAGACTCAGGTTACAAGGATGATGACTCACGCCTTACACCATCTAATCAACATTTACTCTGAAAGATATAATTTAAGGCAAGATCCGTTCTATTCCTGCCTTGATTGATTAATGTCTTTCTTTATCCTGAATCCTGGTACCCGATGCTCATGCAAAACTCCAATGCAACTTCAAAATTCATATAAAAAAGCGCAACGTTATTTAAGCAGAAACCTATGTGGAACAATCAACAATGTCAAAAGTAATTTATTTTGAGCAAAGTAGAATTCCGTGACAATTTGTTCCACCGTTTGTCATCGTCATTACCACCCGATGTACCATCTAATTTCCTGTCACCGTACTTTTCAGCCGAGCCACTTTGTAAAATTTTATTTTTAAGTGATAGGTATCCATTGAAAGCTCTCCTGATGCGATAAAGAGAATGTCCTTCAGTGTATGCCTGACTCATCATTTCAAAGACTAGATTTATTTATTGATTTTGATGGTAGGTTCCCAGCAAGCGCCAAATGAAATGAACATGACCAATGTTCTACCATAGTTTATGCATGTCGTATAAAATCATTTTACGATGTTTTTTTTTGTTCCGAGCCACAATCACAATAAAGTTTAACGGGTAATATGATAACCAAATAGAGATTGGTATGCCATGGCATTTTCATTTGAATCAAAATGAACCTGGGTTTTTTGCATGGCTACACTGCCACGAGAAACTACTTATATCCTTTTCCTTTCATTCCAATGGCAAAATGGGTTTGACGAGCGTCCTCTAAATTAAATTTGCGAAAATTGTCATTTCATNTTTTCCTTTCATTCCAATGGCAAAATGGGTTTGACGAGCGTCCTCTAAATTAAATTTGCGAAAATTGTCATTTCATCGTAACGTAATATTCCTGACTTTTTAAAAATATACCAAGCCAGCCTTGAGTAGGCTTTTATGTAATTTGAACGAGGGAAAAAAATAATTAGGTTATGCAAGCTTTAATATAGCACCTGTTTTCCGCTGTGTCATGAATATGTTTAGCCTGTTTGCTCTCGCAGTGAGCACGTAATAGCATCATCAACAGCTCGTTCTGCTCCTGTATAGTTTGAGGCTCAGCTCCATGAAATTTTGCCAAAATATTTTGGCGATCTTCCTCAGGTAGACCATTGATATTTCTCAAGATACACACTTGAACTTTATCATCACACGGTATTCCTAAGGAAAAGCAAAAACATGAAAAAAAAAATTAGCAAATAATAAAATTTTTCCTTCGGTTGAACAATTTTCTCGTAGAAAATGCACTCGAGAGTTTAATCAATTAGGTAAAGTGACTCACCATCAATGTCATTGCATAGTTGGCGATACCAAACCATTGGACAATGATCACAGGACTGGATCTGTCGCTCCTTCTTCAAATTTTCGTGATTTACCAGGTACGCTTGTCTCAGTACTGTTAGCGAGAAGAGAGTTATTAAAAAGACATTAATTTCATGCTTTATTTTCATAGGCAGCCTGTTAAAAAATATGTCTGCTTTTTGGTATTTGGTATGCTTTGACTATAGCCAATTAATATGTTGCTACCTACCCCAAACCTAAAGCAGAACGTCTAGTTTTAATACTTTTGTTTTTCAATTGTTGGCGAAGTAGAGCTCTAAGTTGGCTCGGATCTTAGCATATTGACGATGTGACTAAGGCTAGGCAAAACGCATAATCGCACAATTCTCGCAAACACGACGAGATTTTACCCTGCTTGGATGGTTGAAACTTTGTAAAAATATTTTTTCGGTATTATGGAAAATATTTACGATTGTTTCTTTCGCATCCATCGCAACCAACGCATAATTTTTCAAAAAAACATATTATTGCATAATGATGCCATAAATCGGCCTACAATAGCTTAAAAATGCACAAATTCGACAAAATTTACAAACAATTCTAATTATAAAAAACTATTTTCCCGATTTTTATTGTTTAATAAATTGTAGTAAAGTTTTGGCCATTTATATCAGTTTAAACGATATTTCAATTGTGTTACATATTAAACTTGTAATATCGGTAAGAAATAACCCCAATTGCTTTCTGAGCTCGTTCAGAAACTTTAAGTTTGCTCAAAATATTTCCGGACATATTTGGTTACTTTTACAACATTGAACAATAATCGCATGATTTCGCATAATTTTTGAAACTCGATTTGCCTGGCCTTAGATACCTAAGACGATAAACATAGGCTTGAAGCAAATGTAAAACAAGGAAAGTTTTTCACTTCTATGCGACATCATCTTTAAGCCTATAAACTACAAGCCAAACGAAGAAACAATTTCCTCTCCTATTTTCTTAAGCTCAGGTCAACTCAAGCCCATATTACACTTTTACACTCCAGGAAACGTTACAAAATGAAAAATTCGGATTGCAAAAAAATGTAGGACAACGAACCAAAAACCTTTATTTCCTGTCAAGGCAAAAATAGAACTTTAAGTGGCACTTATGCAAGTTTGCAACGTCTCCTCAAGTTTTGTAAGCAAGTTCAAAGCTTAGAGAATTTCCTTTTAAAATTTTTACATCCTAAATGATTTTACCTTTCAAAATATCCCCAGCTACACAGTCCGATTCACAACGGAAGACGTAAGCCACATAACCCACACTGTTGGGCTTGCCGCTGTTACTCGCAAGCGGAGTTTCTCGACAGATAAATCCAAAATATTCTTTATTTTCGATTCCCTGAAACAAAAGATGAATAAAATGCTTAAGAGCTAAAGAATCACAAAGAGCTTAATTTATTGTCACAGATATTTCTAAATATTTTGAAGGAGACATAAAAAAATCAAATGGATACTTCTCCTATCAACTATTACTATTCAATTCAAAAGTATTCAGTTTGCTTAGCAAAAATAAGATTGGTGAGAGTGATCAAAAAATGCAAAACAAATATATCGCACTGCACAAAGAAACTAATTGCGGTTGTTCAGATAAATAAAAAACATGTGTGCGTCCCATCAAAGCGTATTTTTGTAGTTGGATTTTTGCGAATTTTATGAATGGTATGGTCTCGTCAAAATAACATGTTTGTCTATGCTACGATAAAAAATGAAATGTGCTGATATCTTTTAAGGAAACCAAATGGTTCGTTTGGAATGACATACATATGAATGGTTATCATTTCGTGTAGCAGGTTACCCCAAAGTCC
This sequence comes from Lepidocyrtinus dapeste, assembly GCA_036850885.1. Classification (NCBI taxonomy): domain Eukaryota; kingdom Metazoa; phylum Arthropoda; class Collembola; order Entomobryomorpha; family Entomobryidae; genus Lepidocyrtinus; species Lepidocyrtinus dapeste. The sequence goes on from JAANSQ010000429.1 coordinate 14,962, forward strand.
AGAACTAGGTTGTTTGCAACTTTGAGGCAGCGTTTTCGGTTTTTTGAAATAGTTTAGTTAAAAATTCTGCTGAAGAAGGTAAAATTCAGTTGACTTACTTGGGAAGAATGGAAGATATCCCTGAAGTGTTTTATGAACAGACTTGATTTAGCGTCTGGGCTGATGATTCTGAGCTCATGGCGACCAATGATAAGAATCATTGTACGGTTATATTGGGATGTGTCACTCCTCTAAAAGATAATGTTTTTTTCCGGATTTTATTAATTAAGGACTTTCTGGGAATGAATTTCAACGAAGCATGTATAAATGATGGTTACTTACATTAGCTTCCAGATCGTTGTTTCCAGTTGATAATGCCCTATTACGCATCATGGGTTCGACGGGTAGAGACATGCTCTTCATGAGAATAGATTCTCCATTGGAGTTTCGTACTCTGTCGTTAGTAACAGTCATCAAGTCTTCCAATGGATGCTTTGGATATAGCTTTGATGGACTTCTTTCATGTTGTCTTCTCCTCTCCCTGGACTCCCTCTCTGAAGGAGTTGGAGAGGACGAGACCCTACATCCAGATTCAGTTGTGGAGCTCCCACTGTTAAAACACGAGGAGCCTTCGTCAAGCTCGCTGTTAGGAGAGTCAGCAGTCTCCAAGACAGTGATCAATGTGTTCTTCAAAGGACTTTTAAGAGCTCCGTTAAGCGCGCAAGCGTCAGTTACATCTTCAGTTTGAGAGCAAATTGCACTCGCTAATGGAGGTTTAGCAGCTGGGGCAGAAGTAGACTGTAGGCTATCAGAAGACCCTCCCAGGTCGCTTGTAGATTCCTGAGAACTGCTTCTACGGCTGTAGGAAATGGCCACAGAGTCCCGTCTCCCCTTCTCATACTCGTGGCTTTTAAACTTGGCCAAAGCATCGTCTATGAAAGTGGCGGGCGCCTTTCTCGAAGACATCCGTAGCTTTCCGGTGTACAAAACCTCGAAAGTTATTGCATCTGCTGGGATGTCAGAGAGATCACTCACCTTGGGCGCGGAGGCCGATCTCAATGCCCCTCCAACAACAGCCCCAGCTGGGGAGCTTACGGACACTCTTGTCGATTCCTTCATGGTAGACATGACCTCGGAGACCTGAAAATTTATAGCGTATGAATTATTTTACTTCGTTCAGATGCTCAGATTGCAACACCTATTCCCCTGAATCCGTTCACATTTATTTCAAGGCACATGTTCTTTAACCATCTTGCAGAAATCTTGATACGCTTCTAAGTATAAAAACTTCCAATGCAAGAGCATCACCCCCAACTTCGCGATAAAAGAGTCTGCGTGAATAAATAATGCAAAAATGTCGTCCGGGGTTTCACAAACAGATTAGATGATAGATGCCAAGTTTGCCGATAAGAAACAATAAAATTATATAAAATTCACCTTCACCGCAAGCAGTGTCCCCTGAATAAGGGATTTCAAAATAAAATTCGGCATGGCTCAACTTATGAAAAAACTCGGACTCTTTTTTTATAAAGAGATAAGGCTAAAGCTGTGTATTATAGCTTGAGGGAAATTCCTAATATTCATCCCAGGAACGAAATGAGGGCACAAGGAATTGTATTGTTATTGTGAAGAGTGAGCGTGGAAAGTTCTTGTGAAGCTACTCACATTCCTGGAAGAAAACAATTGCTCATTTGAGCGTACAAGCCATTAGCGCAGCAATCAGAGGAAACAAACGTGCTCATAAAATGCTACTAAATTTTGTCATTTCGGCAGAGGATGGTAAATGGCAAGTAGCAAGTCCTCGTATCCCAGCATCACATTGAGCTTTTACGGGTAAAACCCAGCATCTAGGTACTAAGTACATTAGAGCTGTGCAAATTTACCCTGACAAACAGCGCACAAACGTTAATTTTAAATATTGATTAGATATGTGAACAGTTGTCAGAATGTTCAAAATGTAATCTCAATTTATGTATTTATTTAATTTATCTATTTACTTAAAGGCATTTCGCAATAAATGAAACTATCTAATATATATATTCTATATACATTTGCCTTATTCTGTCATGAAACGAAACGACATCGGGCTCGAAACCAGGCTAGGGCAATACTTTTTATTCAATTTTTTTGTGCTGGAAAAAGAAGGAAAATGGTCAGTGACAATTTGTCACCTTTTAATTATAACTTATCGCCAGAGATATAACCCGCACTGTGAGGGGGGAAATCACTAGCTGATTCATGATAACATTAATTGCAACAGTTTGGTTCTAAGTTGCTTTCTAGAAAATAGTTAGCCTCGAAAAGTCCAATTTAGATTCATCTTGGTAGCTATTCACTTAAAATTGAAATGTGCACAGCTCTACTTCCACCAATGCATGATCCATGCTCTATATTATACGCACAATCGCTAACGCGTAATAGCGCATCTTTTGTAGTTGCTGTTTGCCGAGCATAAATACTCAATAACTATTTTAACTGCCAGAAGGATAAGATTCATAGCGTATTTTAATGAAGTGCCAGTGCCTGGTATAAATCAATGCATCATTAAATAAAACTTACAGAAGTAGCCTTCCCCCATTTCGCTAGAGTTTGTCTATACGGGTTTTGCAAAATAGGATCATCTGTATGATACGGTGAGTGTCCAGTCAACGGCACAGTAATCATATTTAACTCACTTTATAACAATGGTCACACTTTAGTTCTACACTTCTAGACACCCACCACCAGAAACAATGCGGATTGTGTAATATTCAAAACAAAGTGCATTTTATCCTTTCATGAGATAAGATTGTGAGATGATGAAATTACGCACTTGATCTTCCCATAACTTTAGCAAATCACAAATTTACGAGGTGCACTCAACACTAGAGCAATAATCATTCCTCCGAATGATTGATTCACAAAGTGCATTATTTAATTAATAATTTTGATTTCCAAAACGAATGGGAGGTTTTGATCATAAAGTAAAAAACGCACCAGAAAGCTTCTTGCTTCCTCCCTCTCTAAGGAAAAACAGAGAATGTGCCCAAGTGTTTGTGGGTACACGAGTCATACGAAGATATTAGAGTGAAAACTCATTATATCCTTGTTACACGAGTCGAAATCCTCCCAACTCGAAATTTTTCCCTCAAATGACAGTGTAGAGAAACGCAACAGCTTATTCAAATATGTTTTTAGAGAGTCCATCTGGTTGGAACATGACCGGGCACACGGGCTCACAAACTGACTCATGTCTGACTTTTGTTGGCACTACAAACCGTTTTGATTTAAACGACGTGTCTATCACCAACCTATACAGAATATCCAGCTTGACTATTCTTTCGGATATATTTAGGTTCGAGAAGTGATGTATATTCAAAAAATATGATGAGGGCATGATTCAATCGTAGCCAAACTCCAAAGCCCGTGCACAATCAATGCAAAATGGAAGACAATATCTGAGCCAAGATTTCCATGTCATTTTTTCGTTCATGCATCATCATATCATCATCAACTCCAAAGGAGTTTTCAAAGTGCTTTAAAATTAAAGCAACAGTTGCATGTTGGTGGAACGCAAGGTGGAAAGTGCTTCCGTATCTTTTCCAGAAATATGCTTTGTTCTACAGATTGCAAGAGATGAGAGGATTTGTGTAGGATGTGGAATAATAAACCAAGCTCATCACACACCTAGACTGGGTGGTGTCACATACGGATACATATCCGTCAAATCCTCTACAGGGAACTTTTCCCAGCTAAATTTAATTCTTTTAAAATGATTATACGATTCGTCATTCATGATGAGGATATATAAGGTGTACTTTGAAAAGTTTCCATAAGGTTACACAAAACAGTTTATTTGTTTTGTATGCAGCCACAGTGCAACAACTTCGTACTCCATAGAATCATGGCGTAGTTCATTGCTTGATAAAATGACACACTCTCCAAAAGTCCATATTCCGAGAAAATTATACAGAAAGTATATTTGAAATGCACGTTTCATCCGCATGAACATCAGAACACTACTCCATATCACTCCATATAGTCTACGGAGTCATAAAGACATGATTACTATAAGAATCTCCCGTGCTTTTACTTCATCATGCGAAGCTTCACTTTCTCGTTTAGAATATACTCCAACTTTCGGTTAAACTGATAACGTGTACATGAACTGAGGAAGGATGTACCACAGACAGCACTCATTGTCGTGGCTTTCCATAACCTACTTTAATTTCTCTACGAGGAAGTAGCAACTTTGAAAGATCATACGAAGCTCTGAAACTCTGCCCAAGAGTCTCATGAGAACATCATGTCATGTTGGTATTATTACCCTAAGTATTATTTTTCTCCACAGTTGAAAAGATGCCAACTAGCTGAGAAAAAATTACTTTATTTTCACGTTGTGTGTGCTACTTGCCATTGGCGCAGTTTACAAGATTTGCGGACAATAGCCTAGACTCCATACCCAAGATCTCAAAAGTCAAGGCTCTTTATCCTGGAATGCATTTAACCAAGTGGACAATTTGCCAAGAATGTATTTATCCAAGATTATCTTAAACCAAGAATACAGTTATCAGTGTTATCACCTTTCGCAGTTGTTGGTAAATTATCACCCTGGATAAATTCATGCTTGGCAGATTGTTCCCTTGGATAAACGTAATCTAGGATAAAGAACCCTGGCTTTTGAGATCTTGGGTAAAGATTATTGGGTATTGACCTGCACCCATTTACAAAAGTTAGTTTAACTGTCTTATGCATTTACAAAGTTTTAAATTACTCACAGGGCATAAGTACTTTACATCGGGACAAAGTCATGTTCAGCAAAAAAAATGGAAATGCATACACACTCCGAAACTCCACAGCATTACCCTAAGCTGAAAACAATATTGGAGGTGAATTAAGCAACAAAAATATGTATTTGGAGCATAGAATCGAGAGAAGTGTGAGCAGCAAAGCGTGACACTAGATGAAGGAGAAAAGAAGCAATAATTTTTCTTATTTTTCATTCCGATAGACAAAGGATGTACGATTTCCAACTGAATTATAATGTCTGACCTTGACATAATTTTGGTACATACAGTGAACCGGCCTTTGTTTTTGTGTTTGTCGTAAATGTTTTTCGAGAGTGTTAGTCTATCTTACATATGAGGTCCTAATAATTATTTCCGTTATAGTAAATATAGAAAGGATGATAAATTCGCGAGATGTTAATACACCATGTAATGAAAATATAATTTGCGTGGCGCTCAGACCAACCAAGAATTCTTATTTAATGAGCAAAATTTATGCTGGGAAATCAATTTGCTTTTACCTGGGCATCGCATGAAGCTGAGAACAAGCGACAATGCAAATAGATGTCGTTAGCTTTAATAATTGTTGCGAAATACTTGCGTTCGTCGAGTATGTCATAATCCCAAGTTTCACTGGTGTTGGTGGCCTCACAAGCCTCTGAAGTGATCACTGGGAAGGCGCGTATACAGTCCAAAATGTGTGAATCAAAGATTGGCTTTCCGGACTGCATCGAGTTACAGGTTACCTGGTCGTTTAGCACTAGGAGTACAACCTGAAAGAAAAAATGAACCAATTAAAGTAACGTGGACTTAGGATACAGAATAATATTTTCTCTGTGGCTTCCTCCAGATTCACTATTTTGTAAACAATGATTAACCCTGGTAATAATAACCGCTTGAAAAGTCCAAGGTCACTCAAGAACTTTGCGTTCCAGCTAGGTAAACAAATCATTCTGTCCCATAAATACTTACAGTTTACACAACACCTGAACATAAATCTCCTCTGACTTTCATTGTTTTATTGAAGGAGGCAAGGAAATTTCCATTACACTGGCAACGCCAGAACGCAGCAACCCATTAAACTCATTACGCCCACATGGTGATATGAGTTTCCTACAGTTATGCAATGTCTCTTTAAGTCTTTAGCCTCTTAGGAAATCATTAGTGATATTGTTCTCGCGTCATCGCCAAAGTATATCATCTAGACAAATTCTATGCTTAATCTAAACAAAATAAATCACTTAAATTTTGCACGACAATATCGTCTATAACGAAGCCATTTTGTTCAACGGACTAAAATATTTTTTCACCGGAACAACTTAATTTTCTTATCGGGAGATTGCACGTACTTGACTTAAGACGATTGTCTTAGACTGTTTTTGAAAGTTATGTAACTTAATTAATCCTTGTAGATGACAATAAAAAACGAATTGTACCCGAATCTAAGTATGTACTTGTTTTTGGGTTTATATAATGCAAACTCTTCAACTGTAAGTGATACTCACATTGTTTACTGTTACATCTCTACTGGTAAGTTTTGAAAAAGTGAATTTGTTTTCCTCATGTAAAAAACAACTGCGTCTTCACTCTTGAGTCTGGCTTGGGGAAGGAAGATTCGCGATCAGTTTGGCTCGTATGTATTTTACAACTAGGAATAAACACTGAAAGTTATCGAGGTTTTACTGCTTACGTAACTCATTCTGCGAGCACGAATACAACCTCATATAAATTTGTAGTGATTTGATTAGTATTAGATTACGTAGTAAATAATTGTTAATAAACAGAGCCAGTTTGATGATATCATTTGATTCCTTCACCTCCCTACCTGTCTCTGCCTACTAACCAAGTTTAATGCAATTAAATTAGCAAAATATGCCTCCAGAAATTGCCTACCGTAGGAAATTGAGTAGATCGACACCATCTGCATCAAAATTCAGTTGAGTACTAACTGCATGTAGCTTCCCCTCCATTTCTTTTCAATCCTTTCAATTCACCGATTTTATACGGACGTGGACACCAGAATTTCCTGAATTATAGCTTAGGATAATTTTCCGTTTTCAATGTGGGATTTCTACGCCACAACTCAAATTAATAGAAATCAAAGATGATCAAAGAGATCAGAGTCTACTCATAACATAATGTTCAAATTGTTACGAACTTTTGAAAAAAATGGGTTTACATGAGAACTACGTACAAAATATCAAAATTATGATGATTTAGGCAACCTGTGCAGCTCCTTTGATGCACACGTAAAAAGGTACACTTGTAGCATCTTTATGTCGCGTAAACTATCGGATAAAAAGCTTTCGTGAGTGATATGGTGACGTGGATATGGAACCCAAAATCAAGAAAATTAAACCGAGTAACGTGAGACAGAAGCTTAAGTCTTGTTGATAGTGCATGGAACGAACAGAGATTACATAATCCCATGAATTTCTATCAATATGCGACTCAAACAGTAGCCAACTTCAACCACTCGAAAAGCTTGTTTACTCTTCAGAATTTATGTCAAGTCTTAAGCATTCTGACCGAAATAAATTTTTTGTTGGAACCATGCTCTCCTGTTTTCGTAAATACGCTCACGTTCGAAAATTTTAACGGTTACAGGGAGAAATGATACACGATGTAAATATTATGTAAAATATGAAAATGAAAAAAGAGACCTGCAACGGTTCCGAGAATCGCAGTATTTCCGCAATAATCCAAGGCATCATTTGTGGAGTGTATGTACACCTAGAGTCCATCATGGCAGCTCCTAAATACTGCAAAATGAACTTTCCTTCTGCACTGGTTGCAACAGGTGAATGCATTCCACTTGTTGGAGATGCAGATCTTGAGGGGGAAGTTGCAACAGCCAACGCTGCTGCTGCTGAGCGTCCAGCTGCTCTTCCCTCTGCATTTTCTACTGCTATATCATTCACTAGAACTTTTGGAGTTAGGAGGATCAAATTTTCACTGGAACTAGAAATCATGTCATTTAAACACTAAACATTTCACAAGTAGCTCAAACTGAAACTTTTCTTAATACTTTAAGCATTTTTCTTCCTTCTTGTATTTTTTTTCTTCAAAATTGATTAAATTAGTATTAAGTTGCTTCTTCAGTTATTCTCTTCAAACAATGTTTTTTTATTAGTTGAACTACTCCAAAGAATTAACTGTTCACGGTACGAAGGCCTTATCTAGACTGACAATAACTTTGTTCCTACATTTAGACACAGCAAGATTCATTTCTCTAGCGATCATTGCTACCGTCAAGTATTTCCTCCGTTATCCGTCACAGTGTGTGTTTCGATATAAAAGAGAGAAAAAGCATTTCATACTCCAGAAGGGAAAGGTCGGTTGGTGGTAGACAGGTTTTTATTATGTGGCGTGATACCACGTACGTGACTTTGTACTTTGTCTTCCCAAATTTTTGTCAGCGTAAAAGTATGTTAACAACAAAACTTATTTTCTTTACACTCAAACTACGATGTTAAGATAAAATCACTAATCACAGCCACTTGTTTTACTCTAATCTTTTTCTGACTTCAACTACGATACATTGCCGAGAGACCATCACCTCGTATTGAATGCATTAATGTATGTTTGTGATGAGACGGAAGATGGAATGCTACTAGATTGTGCTTTCTACTCTTCTAGAATGTCTACCACATTCACTCCAGAGGATTAGCATATGAATGCGGTAGCCGCAGTAATTGATTATCTTCCTTAATGTTATATACCACTGATAAATCGATACGACAAGACGTACAAATGTAAATGCAGTAAAATCCCATGTTTTCCTCTGGTAATTTAGAGACCGTCCATTACTTTGATAATTACGCAGGTAATGATACCTCCAGAGACTTCATGCATCACGAAACCATAGTTATTAAAAGTGATGATAACATAGAGGAGGTGGCGAGGCATGCATGAAGTTGGTGTTGATGAGAAGTCTCCATTGACAAGTTTCTGTTGTAGCAGTTACAGAATCCCATCATTTTGCCATAGATCCATTTATTCAGGGAACAGTGAAAGGAAAGCTTGAACAGCAAACACCACCCGGCGTTTCCCTTCTTCGTAGATGGGAGCGCATGCACCTATTTTTAATCCAAATTTATAAGCCGTAGATTTATATCATAGTCTGTACTTCTGTAGGCTAATGCACCTAGCTGGAAAGAAAGTTTTTATGTAGCTCATGTTTTGCATGCGGTGTCCATAGAATCCTCTATTTCACCAAAAATCATTTCTATATTCTGTATCTCTCTTGTTTTTCAGTTTTCCACCAGCTTTGGTTAGGTTGGGAGTCATGAAAATCGGACCTTATGTTCCAGTCTCCCTCTGTAAGGTTGACATATGTGTATTTATTTTCCAGTCGTTTCCGGAACTCTCTCAGTTGTTGTTGATGCTTCTCTGTCAGAAGCTCTTTGATCACTCTCGGCTCTCTTTCCTAAACATTTGATTTTTTTTGCTTTCATAACCAAGAAAAACAAGATGTGTACTTTCATCCAAATTAGTTCATCCTGTTTGTTAGCTTGGCATTTTGGATGCTTTCTTTATTCTTTACGACGCTACGAGCAAAATCTAAGCTTCATAAGCTATTAAAATCCTTAAGAATATTACATTAGCCAAATTATTTTGTTTTTAATGAAAAAATGTCAAAGCAACCGAAATTCCATGCTATTTGAAGAATCTCGTAAGTTCTTTCGGAGAAAAGAATCTACTTA